>CATQFL010000045.1:7500-91810 GCA_956483635.1 Panzeria rudis | reverse complement strand
TATATATATATATATATATATATATATATATATATATATATATATATATATATATATATATATATATATATATATATATATTATATATATATATATATATATATATATATATATATATATATATATATATATATATATATATATATATATATATATATATATATATATATATATATATATATATATATATATATATATATATATATATATATATATATATATATATATATATATATATATATATATATATATATATATATATATATATATATATATATATATATATATATATATATATATATATATATATATATATATATATATATATATATATATATAATATATATATATATATATATATATATATATATATATATATATATATATATATATATATATATATATATATATATATATATATATATATATATATATATATATATATATATATATAATATATATATATATATATATATATATATATATATATATATATATATATATATATATATATATATATATATATATATATATATATATATATATATATATATATATATATATATATATATATATATATATATATATATATATATATATATATATATATATATATATATATATTATATATATATATATATATATATATATATATATATATATATTATATATATATATATATATATATATATATATATATATATATATATATTATATATATATATATATATATATATATATATATATATATATATATATATATATATATATATATATATATATATATATATATATATATATATATATATATATATATATATATATATATATATATATATATATATATATATATATATATATATATATATATATATATATATATATATATATATATATATATATTATATATATATATATATATATATATATATATATATATATAATATATATATATATATATATATATATATATATATATATATATATACTATATATATATATATATATATATATATATATATATATATTATATATATATATATATATATATATATATATATATATATATATATATATATATATATATATATATATATATATATATATATATACATATATTATATATATATATATATATATATATATATATATATATATATATATATATATATATATATATATATATATATATATATATATAGTTCGAAGACAGCTCTTATCAACAATTCACTAATGTGATGACGACATGGAAGAAACAGCAAGTCCCTTTTTAATTTCTTTTCTAATAAGTAGGCTGCACCCTTATTAATGCCAGTGTTACTTGCTGTTGTGTCAAAAGATATTATTTCGACTAAATTGTCCATTTTCCATTTTATCAAGGAGTTAAAGGTTGTATCAGCTATACTTTCACCAGAGGAGTCTTGCATTTTTGGAATTCCAAGCAGTTCTCCTCACACTTTTTTGCCAGTCACAACTAGAGCTAGTCGCTCTGATTTTTCTTTGCCTTTTACTTCTGGAAGTAGTTTGCCATCCCAATGAAGGACAAATACTTCAGGTATCTTGAATCAGAAAAATTAAAAAAAAATATTATTTTTATACAAATAGTCACAAAAATAGATTTTTTAGTATTTACATTGAAACTTTCCAGAATCTGCTGAGCTTGTTTGCGGCGATAATCCCTCCTCATCGCCTGAATAGTGGTTCGATTGAGGACTAAAGCGTCCAATTTTATTGCTGTGGAAGTTGGATTGACTCCCTCAATTTTTCGTAGTAGTGCAGCTGCTGTTGCAGTAATTAAATGCATGGCATCTCTCGTACTAATTTTGCATTTGTCCATACTTGCCAGCATTCTATCATCAATAAAATGGATATTTTCACGCGATTGTTGACCTTGTGTTACGACGGTCGGTTCATCGTCTGCTATATCAATTGATACATTTTGATCAACCACAGAATACGCCATTTCGATACTTTCAGTACTACCTGAAATATCCATAGCAGATATTTGCTCTGATATTTCAAGAAAAAATAAATAAACTAATTTGCATGATAATTCAATAAAAATCTCAATTACCTAAATAAACATTTTTCTCGCGATACGTTTCAACGCGCATTTTTAATATATCAGAACGCTTTTCTTTTCGTTTCTGTTTTTCCACCATTTTTACATCTACACCAGACATACTTCCTGGTCGACCTCTTTGCCTTTGAAGAACAAGAAAGTCTTTATCCTGTTGGATCTTCATTACCGCAAGTGCATCTGACGTTGCAATGTCAAATATATAATTTTCAATGCGATCCACAAATTCCTCTTCGTTTTTCCGGTGCTTCTCATACTTGGACTTGGCATTCTTCTGCAAATTTCTCCATTTCTCATATATTCCCTCCAAGGCTTTAATAGAGTTTTGTTCTGACATTATCGGAATGTTGGCTCTTTTCCAAAAATCAGAAACAACTGCAATTGTCAATTTTGCACTGCTTTTTAAAGAATAGTTTTCCATACGTATTTTATAAAAAAAAATTGAAGAACCTGCTTCACTGACGGTAATTTTGCACCCAAAATTTCATTTTTACATTTTCCTATGAACAATACTAAATCAATATAAGTTTCTGAAGCTAAGACCATTAGGACTTTCTATTAGACTAATCATGACGTTAGTTTTACCGCAGTTTGAAGGTCCCACAATTAGTGATCGTATTGAATTTGGTAATAATGTGCTATGTTTAATTTTAGCTTTCTTTTTTTGTGATATGTCCACATTTCTTACAACAGTTTGCTTGGCTTGCTCTATTTATTGATAACTAATGAGTATTAGCTATAAATTCAATCTTATATAAGGAAATCTCATCATTTTGATTTTTAGTATGGAACACATTAAACATATATTAAAGAAGAATAAACAATAAAATGGTTATAAACTATAAAAAAGCAGTAAGAGATAATCAGTATAAGATTGGTAGCGGCTTAGTAAACAACTTAATAAACAAATTACCTATTGAACTGCATTTACCTGGTTATCAATTTTGTGGTCCTGGAACAAAACTTGAAAAACGTTTAGCAAGAGGCGATAAGGGGATAAATTTATTAGATGCAGCTTGTAGGGAACACGACATTGCATATTCACAAACAAGCGATATTAATAAGAGACATCAAGCTGATCAAATATTAGCTGAAAAAGCCTGGCAACGAGTAAAATCTAAAGATAGTTCTTTAAAAGTACGAGCACACGCTTGGTTCGTAACAAACGCAATGAAAGCAAAAGTTAAATTTGGGTTAGGTATGAAGAATAATAAAACTCGTAAATATAGAAAATCGAAGAAGAGAAACTGTAAAAAGAGGAAAGCATGTGATAAAAAATTGTTTTCATCCGCTGTTAAAAATACTCTGAAACTCTTGAAAAATGAAAAACCAGACAATTTGAATGCTGTTGTTAAAATTGCACAAAAAGCCATTACTACAAATTTCAAAGCGAAAAAGAGAGCTAATATCGCTATACCGAGAGTTATACCAATACCAAAAATTGGTGGATTTCTTCCATTAATTCCAATTCTAACAGCTTTATCGGCACTTGGAGGTTTAGCTACGGGTGCATCAGCTATTATTAAGGCTGTAAATGATATAAAAAATGGAAAACAACAACTAGCAGAGGCTACACGACATAATAGACATATGGAATCAATTGCTATGGGAAAAGGTTTATATCTTAAACCGTACAAATCTGGTTATGGCCTTTATTATAACCCAGCTCCAAAAAACTTTTAGATAGTCTACCCAACCGACCATTAACTAATCTAGACTTAAAGAAATATGCTAAACAACTCAATTATTTTTGAGGTGTTTTTATGCGTGATCGTTTGCCTAAAAAGACATTAATTCAAGAATGTGGTATTGTTAATTTAGATAGTTCTAGTGGTGCTGGAACTCATTGGGTAGCCTATTATAAAAATCGTAATTATAAAGAATATTTCGATAGTTTTGGAAACTTACATGCACCAGTTGAAATAGTTAATTACTTAAAAACACCAATTGAATATAATTATGAACAAAAACAAAAATTCAATACATTTAATTGTGGTCATTTATGCTTAAAATTTTTATTCAATAAATATAATTTGAAATAAAAACAACAATATATCCTTTTCTTTTTTCATAATCATTTTATTTTACAATGGTTTCTTATTAATTTAATTAATTTAAATTAATTATATATCTATATTTACATTAAGAAGAAGAATATCGTCATCCTCTTCCATAAATTCATTATACATATTTAAATTTGTTGTTTCTAATGCTAATTCTGTCGATGACGATGATGATGATGGTAGACAAACGTTAAGAAAAATATCATCATCAGTAGAATCATTTATAAATTGATCTATAAAATTAATCGATCTTTGTTTATAATTCCCCCACGCATAAGTGTCAACACCATTTTCACGTACAAATCTCTTATCATCTAAATAACTTAATGTTAACTTACTAATGTGTTGTGTATAAATATTATGCACCTTAGACCTAAATACATACATAGAAACATAAAATAATTGCTTATTCAATAAACAGTTTCTAAAATCGTTAATACTTAACTTAGCTGTGACGCATTGCTTTACGCGTTTTATTTTTTTTTTTATTTCCTTATCTACCTTATCTATTTTTATTGAATACATTTTGGCCCGTAAACCAATGAACTCCTTAATTACTTTACCATTGCATTCATCTTTCATCATCCCTAATACTTTTTTATTCATGAGTGGAAAATTGAATGCATTATCTTTCGGATATGCAGATGTATCGAAATGCTTTTTGATATCATTTCTAATGTCATCATATAAGTCCTTTGTTTTGATATCATATATAAAGGAATCAGTATCCATATAATTAAGATTAATATTTTCAAGATATTTGGGTTTCATATAATCGTAATGGAAACTATATATTTTCCATTTCGATAAACAGCAAACCCAATGTAAATATGCTTATTATACTCAGTTCGTACTCTACTCATTTCAATGGCAACCTTTTCATCATGAATTTTGAGGGAACTATGAAAATTAGGTCTAGCAATAAGAGCTCTAGCTCCTAATCACTTACCTTTATTCTCCCATTCACATACTATTTTAATGTCTTTTCTTTTCCATAGTCTTACCATATACAGCGTTGTTTAAGAGTTTAAAAAAGTTTTGCTCAAAAGAATTTTTGGCCAATGTTCTATGATGATTATTTATATCAATATACTTCTTTAACCAATTCGACTCACTAAATTCAAGAATTCTATGAATTTTCTTTAACACGTTGGCTGCAACGTCGCACGTTTTCATGCGACACCTAACTGTTACCCTGAGACCACGTCGCACATTTTCGTGCGACACCTAAATGTTACCCTGAGGCCACGTCGCACGTTTTCGTACGACACCTAAATGTTACCCTGAGGCCACGTCGCACGTTTTCCTACATTTTAATATGGAATTTTACATGGAATTTAGATTCTCTGGCCTGTGGTGAACATTTTGGTGTATTTCCCATGGCCGCTGTGTTTTTTGGATAGTAAAAAAGTTGGAAATTTAAATTTGTCTTTTTATTAATTATTTTAAAAATCAATTCATTTATGAGGAAAAAAAATATATATGTATGTAAATTCAAATGGATATAAGTAAAGAAACAATAAACTTAAAATTAAACATTTTATTTGTTAAGAAGATCAGTTCAATAATAATAAATTTATCAAAATTAATTCTTCTGGTGGGAATATTTTGGAAAACATTCTGCACATAGTTGCGGTTTATTGGGGCATATTGGGCAGTAGGTGGTGGCCCTTTTAAGCTCTTTCTGGCTGTTACCCTATCAGTAGATTTTTTGGACATGGCATAACACAATACGCAAGCACGCCTTATTGTTTTTCCGTTATCGTCCTTTCTTTTTTCTATAAAATGTTGTGCTTTTGTTATGGGTTCTGGAGACGTGAAGTCCAACAAAGCATTTGAAATCTCCTGCCGAAACATCGTTATTGAAATTTGTTTCTTTGTAGCCTTTTTATATATTATAGAGGCATAGACGACAGACATTCCAAGTAACAGTTCAAAAGCCACTTTGCGATACCACTTAACACCTCTTCTGAGAGTGGTGGCGTAAGAGGTCATTTGATCGGATATATCAACACCTAATTTGGCTTTATTGTAATCAATGACAGCAAGCGGTTTTTCAATAGCTCGTTGCCTTCGCTTCCTGGATGGTGGGTTGTTGGTACTCGTGGATGGTTCATTACTGCCTACATTTGGATGGCTCGACGAGGGTACCATTACAGGGGGGTGTTTTGTCGAAAGAATCCTAACATCTCTGGTGTCCTTCCACTTTAACACAACCACTCCATTTTCCTCCTCACGGGCTACCATTTCGCCTCTTTTCAGATTAGCTTTCATTACTTCTGCCGGACAATTCTTTTTGTTGGCCCGTAATGTTCCAACAAGGTGGGTATTTTGATATAGCATGGAACGCGCAAGTTCATAACTAGTATAATAGTTATCCACAAAAAGGGTACGGCCTTCTCCTTTCAGAAGACAAGAAAGTTCTTCACAAACTTTTTGTGCGAGACCAGTTTCTCTCACGCCTGTGGCGATCTTGCCCGAGTACACTTTTGCCGACCAAGTAAATCCCTCCTGAGTGCACAACTTAAAAAGTTTAACCCCATATGGGTGGGTTTTGTTCGGAAGGTATTGACGGAAACTCAATCTTCCTCTCCAAGGTATAATGCTTTCATCAATGACAATATTTTCTCCTGGCATGTAAACTTTCTGGAAATTAGCCTATAGCATGTCTGAAATTGGGCTTATTTTGCCTAGTTTATCTCCTGGAAGAATATCTCGATTGTCGGCAAAATGTATGAAGTTTAACAAAAGTTGAAACCGATTGCGAGACATTGTTTTTGCGGGAACTCCAAAATTAAACATAAATTCTTTGGACCAATATTTTTCGAGACTGCCAACCTTTACGAGACCCATCCATAATATGAGTCCAAAAAACTTTTTAATATCACGATTGGTTGTGGGACTCCACATTAGTTTACGAGATGATCGTGTAAGAGTTCTCTTTTCCAATTCTTGTTGCGCATATTTATTTGTTTCACAAACGATGTGGTCGATTATTTCATCATCGACAAAAAGTTTGAAAGCATCCATGCAACTTATATTTGGCGCAACATCTATAAGGAGTCCAGATTTGCCAGTAAACGGGAAAGTTTTTTGTCTGGAAGAAAACTCAGCCCAATTTATTTCAATGTCCTTGGAACTAGGATCCATGAGTAGTATGTTTATGGGGCTTCTGGATAGTATTTTCAGTACAAAAAGTGGCTCATGCCTACGCTACGCCCGGCATTTAAGTTTGTTGATCGGTACGCTACACTAAACATAGTATTGATGTTTCCAGCCCTGGAAGAGAATACGTGTGTGTGTGTGTGTGTTTAAGTTGTCTGATAAGGATTGACTAATTAGGTGTGTGATGCAGAGTTGACTGATAATGAGCAACCAATCAGGTAATTCGCTACACTAAACATAGTATTGATGTTTCCAGCCCTGGAAGAGAATACGTGTGTGTGTTTGAGTTGTCTGATAAGGATTGACTAATTAGGTGTGTGATAGAGAGTTGACTGATAATGAGCAACCAATCAGGTAATTGTATTATATTTGTGGGTTTGTGTGTGAGAGCCGGCGATTTTAGTTTGTATTATTAATAAAAAGAATAAACATTTTTGGTGTTGTATTATCAAATAACTACTACTAATTTATTTAGAAAAAGAAATACATTTTTTGTTGTTGTATGATTAGCTTTATATTTTTTAAAAAATAAATAACTAATTTTTACTATAAATACATTTTTTACATTTTATTAAATTATAAAAGTTGATAATTTGTAAATCTTCAGCCTGTTTACTTTTCAATTTCTGGTAGTGACATTGACAGGTGTCGGGGCCGCATGTATTGTTTTCATTAGACCAAATACAATCCTCAAAATGTGAACCATATTTATTTTTTATTGTTTTCATATTTTTTACATATTCAAGTTTTGACTGAATATTAATAAGCTTATTTTTATCTTCATTAGAAATTATGGTAGAAGATGATTTTAAAAAGTTGAATATTGCTTTAAGTGTCGTTATGAGTGACATACTGTATGTTTATTATTACTGTATGCTCATATGTAATGTTTGAGAATAATCTTTTACGTTAATGGTTTTTATATATATACGATTAGAATATCGATCAGTGAGATAACTAAATTCATTATTATCAATATGATTTCTTTCAATTGGATATATTGGTTTATCGTTTTCGGCATTATATTCAAAACAGTAAATATTAAGTTTCTGATATTCGTAGTTACTATAATAGCTACAGCGAACTCTTATTTGATAGAGTTCATGTTTTAAGTTAAAATGACGATGAAAAACTTTGCTACTTTCAATGACACCACCAATGTTAATTTCTTTTTCAATTAACTCTTTTCTGAACGTTTCGATTAGCTCATCTACAGTAAAATGAGTATCACTTCGTGATTGTCTAACGTAATCTGTTGTGGGTTTTGCTGTTGTTGTTGTTGTTGTTGTAAAATAGTTGTCTGATGTTGAAGTGTATTCCTAAATCCAATGTTTGATTCTTAACCTTAACCCTAAAATTAACATATTTACTTGTTTCACCATCTAATGTAACTGTAGTATGATTTTTTTCTTGTTGTTGTTGGGCGTCTTGATAATTATATGAGCTATGTGGTTGTTGTTCCTCTCGATATGAATATTGTTCTTCTTCATATGGTTGTTGTTCTTCTTCATATGTATAACTGGGTTGGCGAAGGGAATATGTATAACACCTTTCAACATTAAATTTTAAAAGAATGATTAAGATTAGTTTTGTGATAAACAAATTCATTTTGCTTTTTTCTTTAACGGTCGATGATATACTAATGTTTAAACTTTTATTCGATAGTCATTTTATATGTTTGGGTATAATTTTCCAGACTAATTATTTTAATGTGATGTAATTTTTTTGTTAAGTCCTCCATTCGAACTTTCTCAATTTCACCATTGCTTAAAATTCTTTCTTGTTTGAATTCTCGGTATTCATAACAATCTATTTTTAAATATTGCTTTTCAAATATACTGTCATAGGTACACCTTATAGGTATTTCCACATTTTCATACAAAAGATTAAAATGTCGATAAAATACATGTTTACCATCTAAAATACCACCTATATTAGATTCTTTTTCTATGAGTTCGTTGCGAAATGCTTCTATTGCATCATCTACTGTAAATACTCTTTGTGCTATTTGTGGCGCTTCAGTTTTGCTAAAGTTAGCTGCTGTTTTCAAAAAATTATTATTAAAATACGAATAAAAGGGTTTTGTATAAATATTATTTTTACTTTGCATCTCTGTTAATTCTGTTGCATTTTTCTCTTCATCTAATTGCATATCGTAATCTTTTATTTCTTGTGGTTGACTCTCTTTTAACATTACGAATGATATATTTATTTTTAGAACCTCGTTATTTGGTAGAGTAAAGTTAAACTCAATACTCTTTGCATTTGCTGTAATAACCGGATTTTCAATATTAGATATTGGCAACGCATTACCAAAAACTAACAGAATAAAAAATAAAATACTAAATATGAAAAACTTCATAATTACTATTCTTTATTTTTTTGTATGATGTATTGTCAACGACGAGTTAAACTCAAATGATTAAGGATAAATTATACTCTTACTATTTTATACTTACCCGTAAACAATGTTTTAGGAAAAAACAAATTCATAATATTGTGAAATTATAATATAAATTGTTGTGTTTTATTTTTATTTATTTGGAACAAGAGAAAAAAATAGTATGTAGTTGCTTATAATATTTTTCTAACTTCATTTGTGAGAGGTATATATTCAAACATTCTATCATGTATAATTAAACAATATGCCGATGTATCCGATGGTATGTTTTTTAGTGTTTTTATTTCAAGTCGTACATCAATCGGTCCAGTTTTAATTGTTTCATTTTGATGTGTTAGATCTAAAACAGTTATTGGTGCAGTTGATTTAAAATTTTCTTTTGTTAATAATGAATGTGTTTTGTTGCGTGAATAATAGCTCTGTTGAAATTTTAAATACATATCGTACAGTACAGCGTAACGATTTCGATCGAATTTCAGATTTAAATTATCGTAAGGATACATATCTGAGTTGAGGTGAACTTTGACATCAGTTAAATCACAATGTATAAACTTGTTATTCTTATCTCGAAAGGCTAATAGCAAAAAACGGGGTCTTTCATTTTCACTAGCAAGCTTAACATTCCATAAAACAGTAGTACTTGTTGGAAGAAAAGGATAGTAATACATATCCCAACTTCTAAATGATATATTCAAAGGAATGCGATTATTGATTGTTTTGAACATTTCCAGCTTGTAGACATCTGAAAGTTGTATATGCGGTACTTTCCATGTAATATTTAAAATTGATAATTTTATATTTTTTTCAGTTGTTAAAGTAGATTTAACAACCCTACTATCATCTTTGGATCTTTGAAGAATTAATTCATGTTTAGAATTAACTATTATTTTGTTGAAATCTTCAGCAAATCCCATTAACATTTTTAATGGTATACAAAAATTGAAGTAACCACTAACAAGTGTAATATCATCGTCATTTTTCCAGGCCCATCCTGCATTTAGTAATGCATTACTCTCAAATTCATCTAATGATGCATAGTTTTTTATTTCTGTAGTAATGCCTAGATGTCTTGTTCGATCTATCTCTATACCATTTAATTCATAACGAATTTCATCGAAAAGATGTGCCATACAATTGTTTAGAAGCTTTATAGATGAAGAAATTGTTGAATCTTCTTTTGTTGCATGTCCTTCAATATATATATAACTTTCACTTGGTAGAACGTATAAATCTTGATTTTGAATTGATATACGAATTTCATCATTATTATTATACGACTGTAAATATGATGTATAACTGTGGAGTTCTTTTTTGATAATCGAATTGTCAAATATTGGTTTTTCTAGTATGTTAATTATTCTACTCATAATGATTTTTCTTTTTTCAATTTATTTTATTATTTTAATTTATATCCCAAAGTCTGTAAAAACTCCCGATTAATTTTACTTAGAGTTTTAATTTGTTTTGAATTTATTTTTTTATATTGGGGTTTCTTATTTTTAGAAGGTTTAACTATATGATTTGGTGTATGTTGTTGTTGTTGATGTTGTTGTTGTATTGACGATGCTGTTAATGTTAATGGATTTTTTATAATATTTGTATCAAATACAATCATTCCTTAAATGAATTCTTATAGATATTTTTTCACCACGAAAATTTATTAGTTTTCCGTCCTGATCGACTACTTTCAGAACAAGAGTGTTTATCGTATTCGTATTTACAGGTAAATAAATGACGTTAGTCGGTGTTTCTGTTATTTTATAACCAGGACTAACGACGAGTGAAAACTGATGAAGGTTATGTGCAGAAAGGTTGTTTATATACGTTCCATTAACAATGTTACATTCAATATTAATAGTATTTGTTTTTGTTATATCTATTGTTTTATCTGAATAATGTTGTTCATTTGCGGATAACTGTTTCTTGCTAAAACCAAGAAGTGATCTATATGAATATAGGTCGGTAAGAGCTGTTCTAAAATTTTTGGAATTAAAGCAGTATCGGCTTCCTTTTTTTAAAATTTCCGTAACTTCTTCAAATGTTTGTATTCAAACATATAAAGCAAATATTATGGGAACACGGGAGAAAATAGAAAACTTGCACACTCTTTTCCTCAAAGCATATCGCACAATCTAGAGAACTCATGCAGAAGTCCTCTAGACTGACTTTTTTTGGTTCATCTTTATAAAGATTCAATATTGCCTTTCTAATTCCCGCCCTTTTATTTTTAAATTGTTTAATTTTTTCTGTGTTAAATTTTTCTAATCTTAATAATATTTCTAGTTTTTGCTTTCTCTCATGCTGTAAGGCACTTAATCGTGCCTCAAAATTATCATCATCATCATCATCAATAACCAACTGCGGTGTATTGGTAGTTGTAGGACGTGATGATGATGATGATGGTAGTGATCTTCCCAATGTTTGATGTAGTGCTGGTGGTGATGTTTCTGCCATGTTGTTGTCATCTGACAGCCATACCGTTTCTTGCGAATCCATCATTAATTGTTGTTGTGCTGCTGTTGACGTTGATGGTGTTGGTTCTTGCGAATCCATCATCAATTGTTGTTTTGCTGCTGTTGACGTTGATGGTGTTGGTTCTTGCGAATCCATCATTAATTGTTGTTGTGCTGCTGTTGACGTTGATGGTGTTGGTTCTTGGGAATTCATCATTAATTGTTGTTGTTGTGCTGCTGCTGACGTCGATGGTGTTGGTTGCAGTACGCTATTCGGCATCATCCTTATCCTCTCGATGAGTTCAAAAAATTTCATTGGGTCTCCTCTACCTGGCATTTTGTTGATATTCTGGCTCAGTAAATGTTTACATTAATCTAAAGCATGGGGTTTTTTCTTTTTTTATATAAAATTTAATGCATTAAAAGCATTATATTTTAATAAAGAAATTATAATCATCATCATACAATGTAATAAAATAAAAATAATAGTACACTAATTAGTATTAAATATTTGAAAAATATTTTAATAAAAAAAATATAATCATCATATCTGTCAATCATCAATATGCAATGTAATAAACTAAACAAGTATTGCATTTTTTCTTTATTAAAAAATGTATTTCTTTTTCTTAATAGTGCACTAATTTGTATTAAATATTTAAAATATTAAAATCACCAATTGTTCTAATTGGTATTAGTTATTTGAAAAAATATATTATCACCATATCTGTCAATCACCATCATCATCATACAATGTAATAAAATAAAGAAGTATGTATTACATTTTTTCTTTGCTAAAAAATGTATTTCTTTTTATTAATAATACAAATTGGTATTAGTTATTTGAAAAAATATATATTATCACCATATCTGTCAATCATCATTATCATACAATGAAATAAAATAAACAAGTATTGCATTTTTTTCTTTATTAAAAAATGTATTTCTTTTTCTTAATAGTGCACTAATTTGTATTAAATATTTGAAAAATATTTTAATAAAAAATATATATTATCACCATATCTGTCAATCATCATCATCATACAATGTAATAAAATAAACAAGTATTACATTTTTTCTTTATTAAAAAATGTATTTCTTTTTCTTAATAGTGCGTGCACTAATTTGTATTAAATATTTGAAAAATATTTGAATAAAAAATATATATTATCACCATATCTGTCAATCATCATCATCATACAATGTAATCAAATAAACAAGTATTACATTTTTTCTTAATAGTGCACTAATTTGTATTAAATATTTGAAAAATATTTTAATAAAAAATATTATTATTTAAAATATTAAAATCATCAATTGTTCTAATTGGTATTAGTTATTTGAAAAAATATATATTATCACCATATCTGTCAATCATCATCATACAATATAATAAAATAAACAAGTATTACATTTTTTCTTTGTTAAAAAAATGTTTATTCTTTTTATTAATAATACAAACTAAAATCGCCGGCTCTCACACACAAACCCACAAACATAATACAATTACCTGATTGGTTGCTCATTATCAGTCAACTCTCTATCACACACCTAATTAGTCAATCCTTATCAGACAACTCAAACACACACACACGTATTCTCTTCCAGGGCTGGAAACATCAATACTATGTTTAGTGTAGCGAATTACCTGATTGGTTGCTCATTATCAGTCAACTCTGCATCACACACCTAATATCAGACAACTTAAACACACACACACACACGTGTTCTCTTCCAGGGCTGGAAACATCAATACTATGTTTAGTGTAGCGTACCGATCAACAAACTTAAATGCCGGGCGTAGCGTAGGCATGAGCCACTTTTTGTACTGAAAATACTATCCAGAAGCCCCATAAACATACTACTTCCATGGTATTATCATCGTCTCCAGCATCTGCTTCCTGGTCATCATAGTCATGATTTTCCCCAAGTTCATCATCAAAAACATTAAACCCTGCGTCTTCAGAATCAGTAGCTGAATTGGGGTCATCATTTGGTAGCCAATTAATATCAACTTCAGAATCGTCTCTGGAAAAATCTCCATCGTCGTCATCGCTGTCCGAATTTATCACATCTTGCAATATATCTGCAATCTCGTTATCTTTTATATTTCTTCGCGTCATTCTATAAATTATTCTGAAATTCTATAAATTATTCTGAAATAAAAAAAAAATAAATATATAATAAAATAAAACAAAAATATCAAATACAACTCAAAAACTACAAACTAAATTTTCGTGCGACGTGGCCCCACAACATGTTTTATGTTCTCCCAGGCCATGTCGCACGAAAATGTGCGACACAAAAAAACCGTTATAACTGCAAAATTAGGGACCAAAATAAAGTCGCGAGCAGTCAAAACTCATTTTTAGGCACTAAGAAACAAAATAGAATAAAAATAAGTTGTTGGCCTCAGGTGACCAAAATTGTTAAATTACGTTGCTATTGAACGATCAAAATTCTAAAAAGGCTTTGGCAGCCAACGTGTTAAAATCAGCCCATGTTGAATACATTGTTGAAGATTGCGATAATGTATTATATAATTGGTTTTATCGTTTAAATCTGTTATTAACTTTCGCTGTTTCATGCTTTCAATTTTCTTGTTTTCTGCACAAAATGGTAAGTCACTATGATAGTCGTGTAATGTGGTTGATTATTCTAAATCTACTTCCAATATATAACCAACGTCTGAATCTTCCTTTACATTATTTACATAAAAATTTTCATAGTTTTTGTTATGAACAAGTACTTTTTAACTTAACTATTCAAAACTTGATTATCTATTTAACCTTATTTTTAAATTTGAAGTTAACTTTGAAATTAATTTATTTGAAAAACTTCAGTTGGAAAAATATCTCATTGTAAAACTATTAATTTTTGAAGTTAATTATTTCAAAAATAAAGAAAATTGAAACTGAAAATTTACTTTCGAACAAATAGTTTTATTTCCAATATTCTTCAAAAATTAATACTTTTTATACAATTTGATTTTATAAATGAATACTTAATTCAATGATTGTCTTCACTAAAGAACATTGCCTTTGTGGCGAATTCCCCTATAGTACCAGCTCTTGGATTTATAATATCTCGTTGTGTTGATCTTAATTTTGCTATCATCGACTTAGAAAGAACCCATAGTCTCACTGCCATGTATTCGAACCAATCATTGGAGTCGCGTCCAGAAGGTTCAGTTAGTAAAGGAGCCCTAGATTGTCGATTTTCTACCGCAGTGTTAATTCCTTGGTAGGCCTCAGCAGTAGCCTTGCGTAATGCTTCAACTTCTTTAATTTGAGCATTTTCATCAGCACTAGGTTCAGCGAATAGTTCCGTTTCAGATGATCCAATGGAAAGAACATAACCAACCCATTGTGCGTTGCGTACGACTCCAGCCACATCTTTCTCTAAAAAATATTTGGCATTCAGTGATCGCTGATTATTGAAGAAAACTCCAATGAGGTGACAAAAAGTGTGAACTGCTGGATTAAGTCGAGCACACAGAAAGAACAGTGCCTAATAAATACCTAATAAAATAGAACAAAATTAATAAGATATCTCTATGGTTTTTTTTCAAGAAGGAAATCTTATTATTTTAATAAGGAAAACCTTTTTGAAAAAATCAAGAAGGAAACTTAGAGTTTTTATAAGGAATTCATCTTGCTTTTTTCAAAAAGCGTTTCTTCTTGATTTTATTAGGTGATCTTATTGATTTTTTTAAAAGGGGTTTCTTCTTGATTTTATTAGGCGATCTTATTGATTTTTTCAAAAAGGTTTTCTTCTTGATTTTATTAGGTGATCTTATTGATTTTTTTAAAAGGGGTTTCTTCTTGATTTTATTAGGCGATCTTATTGATTTTTTCAAAAAGGTTTTCTTCTTGATTTTATTAGGCGATCTTATTGATTTTTTCAAAAGGGGTTTCTTCTTGATTTTATTTGGCGATCTTATTGATTTATTTAAAACGGTTTTCTTCCTGATCTTATTAGGTTATCTTATTGATTTCTTAAAAAAATAATACTTCTTGATTTTATTTGAAAATTTTATTGATTTTTTTATTTATATATTTACTTCAATTTTCATATGTACATTTGATATAAGTAAGTACTATTACCAGTATTTTTTTATTCGAATAACTTTAAGTCCATTGTTCAGTAAGTAAAAATGGATAGGCGGTCCGTCTAAATCGATCAAGTTGATCACGGTACATGTTTCAGTTTCATTGCCGATCAAATAAGATTGAAATCTTTCTGAAAAGTTCAGGTTTATAAATTTCTTACCAACAATTTTTATATTGTTTTCTTTGCATAAAAAATCGACTATTTCATAAATATTTACAGCGTCATCTTTAGTTACAGTGACTATATATTTAACTTTGAACGTTATTCCTCGAAAAATTATTTTATTCGTTCTCTTATACAAATGAAAATCGGTCAAATTTATCGAATATTTAATTGGTTCAATCTTCTGTACTCCTTCAAAATAGAATTCCTGTTGAAAGAATTCGTTATTTAAAACAGAATTTGCGAATTTGAGAGAGGACTTTATGGCTAAAGTCAGTGGGATATTTATTCTAGAAGTAATGTTTCGTGCATATTGCTTGTGTAATTGATGTTCAGCCTCGAACCTAAATGACCATAAATATTTAAGAGGACCTAATTTTTTTATTATTGTAGGATAGTGGACAAGGTTATGGTATTTTGGTTTTAAATGTTCTTTAAATAATGCTTGATACATTTCATTATGTTGTTTAATCAACAATTCCAAGTTATTTAATGTTGTATTATTGTAATTTGGTAATAGTAAAAAATCAAGCAATTTAACAAACAAAATTAGGAATTTATTTACCATATCATTTGGATCTACTAAATCCCCTATCATTAAAAGAATTAGGTGGAAAAATGTTTTCATTTGTTTAGCATTCATTTTAAAGGAAGCGTTCTGTATATGATGTTTCTGAATGGGTGGTCTGATGTTTCCAATTTCAGTTTCCCCATACTGAAACATCTGCTTTCTATAATTTAAGGTTTGTATACAAAAAAATTTTTTTTTATAAACAAAATAATTTAAAATTTGTGAGAGATTGTATTTGCAAACCCCAAGGAACAAATCGTGCATTATATCACACGCAATATTATCAGTAACATGAAAACATGGCAAGGAATTGAAAATTGACACATTTTTTATACCAGTAGTAACTGGATTATTTAGTAAAACATCGCGATTATAATTATTTTTATTCCGCAAAGAAGAAGAAACTTGTAGACAATCAGTGCGAGTGTGATGTTTGTTCCTCTTGCATACCCTACAAAAAGAATTTGCTGAAAACGAACTGACATAACCTAATGCAGTATTTAGGCCTAGATTATCACCTAATATTTGTGCCAACTTAAAAAACAATCTGTAACTAGTTCCATCTGCAATGACTTGTAAACCATCAACTTCTAAAGTCTTCAATATTTTTATAAGGGGTGTTAAAGAAATAGCAATTCCATTATCATGAAAATCTTGGCTTTTTATAAATCCTGCAACAAATACATTTGCGAGTTTACTTATTTGAAAGTGTGGTATGGTTGGGAAACTGTAGTATATACCACAAATTTTTTGTTGGCCTGATTTTGAACCCAAAGGGTCATTTACCTCAAAATCGTCAAGATACAAAAATAATGGAATTGTTTCATAAAATTGATTATTACTTAAATTTTGCCAGTATTCGCCTTTGATAAAATGTGAATAAGAATTACTTTTTAAATATTGCGTTATATTTAGAAGGGATGCTTTAAGAACTCCTTTGCTTTCAAAATACTTCTTTATTTGAAAAGGAATGTCTGTAAGGGTGATTTCTGTTTTTGCTGATGTCAAAGTGGGATTGTTGTTTAGAACGACTTCGGATAGTTCTTCACTAAGAATATATTTCTGTGGGTGTTTATACAGATTAAAATTTTCTATTTTTTTTAAAAAGTTATATTCACTACTTACACCAGAGAATGGCTGAGAACATGCATTCATGACTTCGATTAGTGATGAATTGTTTTCATCGATTTTAAAAAATGTTGTTATAATTTTACAAATTGGCGTTGTAACACACTGTGTGACTAAATTTTGAATTTCAATTATGTCCTTACGAGTAAAATTGTTATTAGAGTGAAGCTTAAGTAGGAATGATATTATTGATTCTTGATATGAAGAGGAAAAGTTTTGTAAAAGTTGTAGTTGATTTTCAGAAAATGTATTAGGTTCTAAATTCGTCAAAGATGGTAAGTTTGGTAAAAGTTGTAGCTGATTTCCAGAAAATGTATTAGATTCAGAATTTGTCAAAGGTGGTAAGTTTGGTAAGTTAATAAATTTTTTAGTATGTTTTTTTAAATGATTCTGGTATCTATATATATTACGAAAAATTTGATCGCAGTTTTGTTGAACGCATCGAAATTCATATATTGTTGGTGTTCCGTGAAATGATTTTAAATGTTTTATAAGATCATTTGAAGTTGTATGACTTTTTGTACAAATAAAGCAAGCAAGTAGGGTCATTTTTAAAAAAAATTTAATTAGGATAATATTACTGTAATTTGCTTAACAAATTTGCAACAGAGGCAAAATCCTCAGACTTTAAATCAAAAAAATACTGTTCTAAAAATGACCATACTTGCTTGCTTTTTGGGGAATATTCTGTCTTAAAAACGTAAGATAACTTAATAATAATATCTACACACTTCATATACGAAGCGCACTTCCACTTCAGGCCGTCACAAAATACGAAAAACTCGGAAATTTTCGAAAAATCTGATCCAATAACCATTATTCTTGGCTGAAGTGTTTCTCTTCTTTCTGCATACATTTTAATGATTTCCATGATTTTTGGCTGAATATCATTAATAGTTGGTACTAATGTCACGAAATCTGTTTGGGCATCGGCTATTGAAGGCTTATATTCTTTATTAAGGCGTTGTGGTTGTAGTAAAGCATGAAGAAGTATTGTACATACACAATACTTAGAATCTGAAGAGAAATACAAACATTTTTAAATGTTGAATATTAAATGCATATGTATATAAAAAAAAGAACATTGTACCTTTTGTAATATTTTCATTACGTAAATATTGTATGTAATATTCTCTTGATGCACGGTCTTTGATTTCGTGGTCAAAAATGTTAAACAACTTTTTATAAAAAGTTTCCAATTTTAAGAATAATTTATTTCCTTTGTCCGGGTATAAAAAATCGAAATCTATTTCGACCTTTTCAGAATAAAAAAGATGTTAAAAGTTAAAGAAAATTTAAAAAAATACCAATACTTACAAGTTCATGACCTAAAAAATCATTGTATCGTGGCCATTCTTGTAAAACATGGTTCAAAGAACTGGCATTGTGTATCTATTCAATTCTAGTTTTTCTTGTTTCCCTCCAGAAAGAAAGTACCTGATCCCATGGACTGCAATTGTGCTGCAACCAGCACTTTTGTTCGAAATATTTTTCTTTAATAGAGAAAGATAATTGTACAAATATATTACTTTAAATAATTTGAAATATTCATACCGCAATGCAAGTCTTGAAGAGATTCGTTTGCAGTGGCAGGATAATTATCAAAATTTTCTTTTTCGACATTAGTCCAACGAGAAAATAATTTTCCTGTTGGATTTTTCTTCCCGTCTTTGCGTTTCAAAAAGTATGTTTCCTACAAGAACCGGAATTATTAAAAAAACAGACATTAAATGAAATTTGGTCAAAATGTGAACTTTTTACCGGTTTTTCTTTGGTAAATACTTCGCAGATAACATAAGACCATTGCTGCATTTCTGCATACGTTAATTTGGCTCTATTTCCAACATATTTTTCAACAATACAATGAACTAATGTCTTCTGGTTTTTTGAATCAATGTACTTATTTTTTTCATGGAACGTAAGCACTAGCTGTCCTCTTACGGTACCTTTAAGAAGGTTGATAAGGCTAGTTCCACATATGGAATTTTCTGTTGACATCTGTGTACCGAGTGGGGAGTCCGTACACCATGAACTACTAAGTCTGTCAGAAATTTTTTCCAACCACTCCAATATCCGACTATTTGCCGATAACGTTTCTCTTTCGCATATAAATGGTAAGTTCTGAAACAATACTTAGGTGAAAATATATATTTTTGTCATAAAAATTATATTGTACGTACAATATTCCTCCTCCATTCCCTTAAGCCTGCTTTGAATTTTATTAGCTCCCCAGTATATTTTTGGTCCAATTTATTAAATAAATTTTCAATGTCTTCAATTTCCATTTTTTTTAATATAGTTGTTGAAGTAATTCCAAAACATAAAAGAATGTGTCATGTTTCATCGCACAGTTCCCATGATTTAAAAATAGGCAAAATATCGATATCTTCAGTTAAACTCTTCTGGTCGGCCATTATTTGCATGGAACTAATATAATATATATATATATATATATATATATATATATATATATATATATATATATATATATATATATATATATATATATATATATATATATATATATATATATATATATATATATATATATATATATATATATATATATATATATATATATATATATATATATATATATATATATATATATATATATATATATATATATATATATATATATATATATATATATATATATATATATATATATATATATATATATATATATATATATATATATATATATATATATATATATATATATATATATATATATATATATATATATATATATATATATATATATATATATATATATATATATATATATATATATATATATATATATATATATATATATATATATATATATATATATATATATATATATATATATATATATATATATATATATATATATATATATATATATATATATATATATATATATATATATATATATATATATATATATATATATATATATATATATATATATATATATATATATATATATATATATATATATATATATATATATATATATATATATATATATATATATATATATATATATATATATATATATATATATATATATATATATATATATATATATATATATATATATATATATATATATATATATATATATATATATATATATATATATATATATATATATATATATATATATATATATATATATATAAACTTCATAAAATAGCCAACAAACATAAAGCTCTTTCAATATTTAAAATATTAAATATTTTATAAATTTAACTCTTTGAACTAAAACTCTTTGAACTAAAAAAACTTTAAAATTAAAAATAATGTCGAAACGAAAAATCGCCAATATAAAAAAATGCTTAAAGAAAAAAAAAATGGCCAAATTTAAAAAAATTGCTAAAACGCGAAAAATCGCCAAAAATAAAAAGATCGCCAAAAAAACTAAAAAACGGGAAAAAATCACCAAAACGAAAAAAATGCTAAAACAAAAAAAAAAAAGCGCAAAAACTACAAAATTGCCATAAATGGGAGAAAATCACCAAAACTGAAAAAGGTATCAAAACAAAAAAAAAATGCTAAAACTAAAAACACCGTCAAAAACCGAAAAAATTCCCAAAACTGAAAATGAATTCAGCAAAGTGCGACTCTGGCTCGCACACGAAGGATTTCGTTTTTGCCCTTTTTTAATTTTGGCAATTTTTCGTTTTGCTTTTTCATTTAATTAAATTTTTTTTATTTTCGTTTTTTTGGCACGGTTTTCGTTTCGGCGATTTTGAGCGATTTTTTCGTTTTTTGACGATATTTTTAATTTTAGCGATTTTTCGCTACTCATGACGGACACGAATATTACATTATTATGTCCGTTTGTTTACTTTTCCAATAAAATCCAGTACAAATTTGTAAAAAATTTTCAAAATTTTGGGGTAAACGAACACAGTTATTATTATAAGTATCGTCCCTACCATGTCAAACTATGCAATATGCAAAATTATTTTTTTAGATTCGTTAGTATGTTTCTCCAATGGCTATGATACGCGTCGTTGGAAAATGTAGAATTTCTCGTAGAATATTGGAAACTCATTCAGATATATTTTAACACTTCCACTTTTAGGAATACGCAAATTTTGACTTCACAATTGACGGGAGTTTACGCTCTTGTTAAAAATACCGATTTGCATATTGGATAGTTTGACGTGGTAGGGACCTTTCATTTCATACGGAATGGTCTCAAGTAGAAACTCGTATTTTTCATTAAAACATGCATTTAAAAAAGTTACATATTGAAAATTACAGTTTCTATTATGTTTTTTTCTTTTTCCTTTAAAGTTACAATTATTTGAGTTAGCGGCTTTCTACTTGTGTCCAACGATATCAAATTTTCGATACATATGTATATGCAGATGAGTGGAAAGTTAAAAAAAAAAATAATGATTTGTATTACTTACCTTGTACGAACACAATTATTTGTTATCTTATTTTATTATATTAAATCAGAGGCACTATTTATAATTGGATTTTTTAATTAAATTTATATATTATTTTATTTTAGTGGACAACTATTTTTTTGTTCTTCCGAGTTCTTCACTTCACGCTTGTTCACTTTCAACTAAACGTTTAATTTTAATATGTAAAGTTCAAAGAAGTAGAGTTATGATCGGCGACACATGTACAAACATGCATATGTTGAAGTCTCTGCAGCAGAGAAATATTGCAGTAAAAAAACGAAAAAGTCGTGAAAAAAATTGTCTCTATGTTGATTTATATGTATGAAATAATAAGAAAGCTAATATAATCAAGAAGATATTCTTATTAAGAAAGTTAAAAAGATGGTTTACATATGATCATATAGGAATCTAATGAAATTAATAAGGAATACCTTTTTGAAAAAATCAATTAGGTAACCTAATGAAATCAATACGAAATCCTTTTTTTTTAACAATTCAGAAGAAAACCTAATACAATCAAAAAGTTTTTCTCTATGGATGGTTTTTTTGTGTCAAGAATAACGGAAATTGAGTAAAAAAATTGTGAATAACAAGTTTTCTTCTTGATTTTATGTGTTTTCCTTCTTGATAAAATTAATAAGATTTACCACATGAAAATAATAAGGAATCTTTACGGAAAAATCTTCGCTTCTTTCTGCTGGGGTACCCCTCAGCCTAAAAACGTTTCATAGAGAACATCTTCTTGATTCTATTAGGCAGTTTTGGCTCTGTGCAGAGTAAGGACTCCTGGTGACTAGGCCGAGGTCCACTTGATACGGAAAATAAGATCCTATTTTTCCTGATTCTTCCACTGTTTCAAACATAGATGTTAATTCTGTTCCTATAGTGACGTTGGCAACCCAATCGAGAATTTCGGAATGGTCAGAAAAACCAGCCATCAATGCTACATGACCAAGAGCTAATAATGCTGTGCAGTCTTTAAAGCGCGAACCTAACGTTGCCATCCGGATGTCAGCCCACGGCTCCGTCTCGAACCGGAAATAAAACATGTCTATGGCAGCAACTATTTTGCGATACTCAGGCGAAGTCGCCCACTTTGAATGAAGTCGCAGCATATTTGATAAGGCTGGCGGGTCGTTGCAACCAAATTGACGCATCAGATGGGTGATATTTTTAATTAAGATGGTCTGATAATTCGCATCGTCTGCTCTTTCTAAACGGTAAGTGGACAAAAGCATCAAAGTGATCCACTTATCATCTTCGGGTTTCGCAACTTGTTGAACAGAAGTAAAATCAGAGGCATCGATAGGTGAAACACTCAACAGATCAATTGGGGAGATTGATTTGCCTTTTTCTGCAATTTTGATCTTATAGGAGATCCAATCCGCAGAACAGACTGCTTTTTTGTCTTCGAAAATGCGGACCAAATATGAGACTACAGCTTCTGCAGTTACTGTAACATTGGTCGGACTTGAAGCAACAAAGTTTCGAAGAATTACAAGATCATTGACTTTAGCAACAAAAATTGTAGGTTTTTGATCTGGGTGCTCTTCATTTGCAGCGAAGCTATTTCTCGTACAAAAGGTTGGGTTTCCAAATCACAAACTTTTCCTCAAAAGCAGATGATACCCTCAAGAGATAGTTCTCCTTTTCGTATTGAGAATAATTGCAAGGAGAATCACGGTGATGCATTACCAAAAAGAGTATCAGAAGAAATAAAAACAACAATATATCCTTTTCTTTTTTCATAATCATTTTATTTTACAATGGTTTCTTATTAATTTAATTACTTTAAATTAATTATATATCTATATTTACATTAAGAAGAAGAATATCGTCATCCTCTTCCATAAATTCATTATACATATTTAAATTTGTTGTTTCTAAAGCTAATTCTGTCGATGACGATGATGATGATGGTAGACAAACGTTAAGAAAAATATCATCATCAGTAGAATCATTTATAAATTGATCTATAAAATTAATCGATCTTTGTTTATAATTCCCCCACGCATAAGTGTCAACACCATTTTCACGTACAAATCTCTTATCATCTAAATAACTTAATGTTAACTTACTAATGTGTTGTGTATAAATATTATGCACCTTAGACCTAAATACATACATAGAAACATAAAATAATTGCTTATTCAATAAACAGTTTCTAAAATCGTTAATACTTAACTTAGCTGTGACGCGTTGCTTTACGCGTTTTATTTTTTTTATTTCCTTATCTACCTTATCTATTTTTATTGAATACATTTTGGCCCGTAAACCAGTGAACTCCTTAATTACTTTACCATTGCATTCATCTTTCATCATCCCTAATACTTTTTTATTCATGAGTGGAAAATTGAATGCATTATCTTTCGGATATGCAGATGTATCGAAATGCTTTTTGATATCATTTCTAATGTCATCATATAAGTCCTTTGTTTTGATATCATATATAAAGGAATCAGTATCCATATAATTAAGATTAATATTTTTAAGATATTTGGGTTTCATATAATCGTAATGGAACTATACATTTTCCATTTCGATAAACAGCAAACCCAATGTAAATATGCTTATTATACTCAGTTCGTACTCTACTCATTTCAATGGCAACCTTTTCATCATGAATCTTGAGGGAACTATGAAAATTAGGTCTAGCAATAAGAGCTCTAGCTCCTAATCACTTACCTTTATTCTCCCATTCACATACTATTTTAATGTCTTTTCTTTTATCGACATTTTCCATAGTCTTACCATATACAGCGTTGTTTAAGAGTTTAAAAAAGTTTTGCTCAAAAGAATTTTTGGCCAATGTTCTTTGATGATTATTTATATCAATATACTTCTTTAACCAATTCGACTCACTAAATTCAAGAATTCTATGAATTTTCTTTAAAATCAGCCCATGTTGAATACATTGTTGAAGATTGCGATAATGTATTATATAATTGGTTTTATCGTTTAAATCTGTTATTAACTTTCGCTGTTTCATGCTTTCAATTTTCTTGTTTTCTGCACAAAATGGTAAGTCACTATGATAGTCGTGTAATGTGGTTGATTATTCTAAATCTACTTCCAATATATAACCAACGTCTGAATCTTCCTTTACATTATTTACATAAAAATTTTCATAGTTTTTGTTATGAACAAGTACTTTTTAACTTAACTATTCAAAACTTGATTATCTATTTACCCTTATTTTTAAATTTGAAGTTAACTTTGAAATTAATTTATTTGAAAAACTTCAGTTGGAAAAATATCTCATTGTAAAACTATTAATTTTTGAAGTTAATTATTTCAAAAATAAAGAAAATTGAAACTGAAAATTTACTTTCGAACAAATAGTTTTATTTCCAATATTCTTCAAAAATTAATACTTTTTATACAATTTGATTTTATAAATGAATACTTAATTCAATGATTGTCTTCACTAAAGAACATTGCCTTTGTGGCGAATTCCCCTATAGTACCAGCTCTTGGATTTATAATATCTCGTTGTGTTGATCTTAATTTTGCTATCATCGACTTAGAAAGAACCCATCGTCTCACTGCCATGTATTCGAACCAATCATTGGAGTCGCGTCCAGAAGGTTGAGTTAGTAAAGGATCCCTAGATTGTCGATTTTCTACCGCAGTGTTAATTCCTTGGTGGGCCTCAGCAGTAGCCTTGCGTAATGCTTCAACTTCTTTATTTTGAGCATTTTCATCAGCACTAGGTTCAGCGAATAGTTTCGTTTCAGATGATCCAATGGAAAGAACATAACCAACCCATTGTGCGTTGCGTACGACTCCAGCCACATCTTTCTCTAAAAAATATTTGGCATTCAGTGATCGCTGATTATTGAAAAAAACTCCAATGAGGTGACAAAAAGTGTGAACTGCTGGATTAAGTCGAGCAGAGTAAGGACTCCTGGTGACTAGGCCGAGGTCCACTTGATACGGAAAATAAGATCCTATTTTTCCTGATTCTTCCACTGTTTCAAACATAGATGTTAATTCTGTTCCTATAGTGACGTTGGCAACCCAATCGAGAATTTCGGAATGGTCAGAAAAACCAGCCATCAATGCTACATGACCAAGAGCTAATAATGCTGTGCAGTCTTTAAAGCGCGAACCTAACGTTGCCATCCGGATGTCAGCCCACGGCTCCGTCTCGAACCGGAAATAAAACATGTCTATGGCAGCAACTATTTTGCGATACTCAGGCGAAGTCGCCCACTTTGAATGAAGTCGCAGCATATTTGATAAGGCTGGCGGGTCGTTGCAACCAAATTGACGCATCAGATGGGTGATATTTTTAATTAAGATGGTCTGATAATTCGCATCGTCTGCCCTTTCTAAACGGTAAGTGGACAAAAGCATCAAAGTGATCCACTTATCATCTTCGGGTTTCGCAACTTGTTGAACAGAAGTAAAATCAGAGGCATCGATAGGTGAAACACTCAACAGATCAATTGGGGAGATTGATTTGCCTTTTTCTGCAATTTTGATCTTATAGGAGATCCAATCTGCAGAACAGACTGCTTTTTTGTCTTCGAAAATGCGGACCAAATATGAGACTACAGCTTCTGCAGTTACTGTAACATTGGTCGGACTTGAAGCAACAAAGTTTCGAAGAATTACAAGATCATTGACTTTAGCAACAAAAATTGTAGGTTTTTGATCTGGGTGCTCTTCATTTGCAGCGAAGCTATTTCTCGTACAAAGGGTTGGGTTTCCAAATCACAAACTTTTCCTCAAAAGCAGATGATACCCTCAAGAGATAGTTCTCCTTTTCGTATTGAGAATAATTGCAAGGAGAATCACGGTGATGCATTACCAAAAAGAGTATCAGAAGAAATAAAAACAACAATATATCCTTTTCTTTTTTCATAATCATTTTATTTTACAATGGTTTCTTATTAATTTAATTACTTTAAATTAATTATATATCTATATTTACATTAAGAAGAAGAATATCGTCATCCTCTTCCATAAATTCATTATACATATTTAAATTTGTTGTTTCTAAAGCTAATTCTGTCGATGACGATGATGATGATGGTAGACAAACGTTAAGAAAAATATCATCATCAGTAGAATCATTTATAAATTGATCTATAAAATTAATCGATCTTTGTTTATAATTCCCCCACGCATAAGTGTCAACACCATTTTCACGTACAAATCTCTTATCATCTAAATAACTTAATGTTAACTTACTAATGTGTTGTGTATAAATATTATGCACCTTAGACCTAAATACATACATAGAAACATAAAATAATTGCTTATTCAATAAACAGTTTCTAAAATCGTTAATACTTAACTTAGCTGTGACGCGTTGCTTTACGCGTTTTATTTTTTTTATTTCCTTATCTACCTTATCTATTTTTATTGAATACATTTTGGCCCGTAAACCAGTGAACTCCTTAATTACTTTACCATTGCATTCATCTTTCATCATCCCTAATACTTTTTTATTCATGAGTGGAAAATTGAATGCATTATCTTTCGGATATGCAGATGTATCGAAATGCTTTTTGATATCATTTCTAATGTCATCATATAAGTCCTTTGTTTTGATATCATATATAAAGGAATCAGTATCCATATAATTAAGATTAATATTTTTAAGATATTTGGGTTTCATATAATCGTAATGGAACTATACATTTTCCATTTCGATAAACAGCAAACCCAATGTAAATATGCTTATTATACTCAGTTCGTACTCTACTCATTTCAATGGCAACCTTTTCATCATGAATCTTGAGGGAACTATGAAAATTAGGTCTAGCAATAAGAGCTCTAGCTCCTAATCACTTACCTTTATTCTCCCATTCACATACTATTTTAATGTCTTTTCTTTTATCGACATTTTCCATAGTCTTACCATATACAGCGTTGTTTAAGAGTTTAAAAAAGTTTTGCTCAAAAGAATTTTTGGCCAATGTTCTTTGATGATTATTTATATCAATATACTTCTTTAACCAATTCGACTCACTAAATTCAAGAATTCTATGAATTTTCTTTAAAATCAGCCCATGTTGAATACATTGTTGAAGATTGCGATAATGTATTATATAATTGGTTTTATCGTTTAAATCTGTTATTAACTTTCGCTGTTTCATGCTTTCAATTTTCTTGTTTTCTGCACAAAATGGTAAGTCACTATGATAGTCGTGTAATGTGGTTGATTATTCTAAATCTACTTCCAATATATAACCAACGTCTGAATCTTCCTTTACATTATTTACATAAAAATTTTCATAGTTTTTGTTATGAACAAGTACTTTTTAACTTAACTATTCAAAACTTGATTATCTATTTACCCTTATTTTTAAATTTGAAGTTAACTTTGAAATTAATTTATTTGAAAAACTTCAGTTGGAAAAATATCTCATTGTAAAACTATTAATTTTTGAAGTTAATTATTTCAAAAATAAAGAAAATTGAAACTGAAAATTTACTTTCGAACAAATAGTTTTATTTCCAATATTCTTCAAAAATTAATACTTTTTATACAATTTGATTTTATAAATGAATACTTAATTCAATGATTGTCTTCACTAAAGAACATTGCCTTTGTGGCGAATTCCCCTATAGTACCAGCTCTTGGATTTATAATATCTCGTTGTGTTGATCTTAATTTTGCTATCATCGACTTAGAAAGAACCCATCGTCTCACTGCCATGTATTCGAACCAATCATTGGAGTCGCGTCCAGAAGGTTGAGTTAGTAAAGGATCCCTAGATTGTCGATTTTCTACCGCAGTGTTAATTCCTTGGTGGGCCTCAGCAGTAGCCTTGCGTAATGCTTCAACTTCTTTATTTTGAGCATTTTCATCAGCACTAGGTTCAGCGAATAGTTTCGTTTCAGATGATCCAATGGAAAGAACATAACCAACCCATTGTGCGTTGCGTACGACTCCAGCCACATCTTTCTCTAAAAAATATTTGGCATTCAGTGATCGCTGATTATTGAAAAAAACTCCAATGAGGTGACAAAAAGTGTGAACTGCTGGATTAAGTCGAGCAGAGTAAGGACTCCTGGTGACTAGGCCGAGGTCCACTTGATACGGAAAATAAGATCCTATTTTTCCTGATTCTTCCACTGTTTCAAACATAGATGTTAATTCTGTTCCTATAGTGACGTTGGCAACCCAATCGAGAATTTCGGAATGGTCAGAAAAACCAGCCATCAATGCTACATGACCAAGAGCTAATAATGCTGTGCAGTCTTTAAAGCGCGAACCTAACGTTGCCATCCGGATGTCAGCCCACGGCTCCGTCTCGAACCGGAAATAAAACATGTCTATGGCAGCAACTATTTTGCGATACTCAGGCGAAGTCGCCCACTTTGAATGAAGTCGCAGCATATTTGATAAGGCTGGCGGGTCGTTGCAACCAAATTGACGCATCAGATGGGTGATATTTTTAATTAAGATGGTCTGATAATTCGCATCGTCTGCCCTTTCTAAACGGTAAGTGGACAAAAGCATCAAAGTGATCCACTTATCATCTTCGGGTTTCGCAACTTGTTGAACAGAAGTAAAATCAGAGGCATCGATAGGTGAAACACTCAACAGATCAATTGGGGAGATTGATTTGCCTTTTTCTGCAATTTTGATCTTATAGGAGATCCAATCTGCAGAACAGACTGCTTTTTTGTCTTCGAAAATGCGGACCAAATATGAGACTACAGCTTCTGCAGTTACTGTAACATTGGTCGGACTTGAAGCCACAAAGTTTCGAAGAATTACAAGATCATTGACTTTAGCAAAAAAAATTGTAGGTTTTTGATCTGGGTGCTCTTCATTTGCAGCGAAGCTATTTCTCGTACAAAGGATTGGGTTTCCAAATCACAAACTTTTCCTCAAAAGCAGATGATACCCTCAGGAGATAGTTCTCCTTTTCGTATTGAGAATAATTGCAAGGAGAATCACGGTGATGCATTACCAAAAAGAGTATCAGAAGAAATAAAAACAACAATATATCCTTTTCTTTTTTCATAATCATTTTATTTTACAATGGTTTCTTATTAATTTAATTACTTTAAATTAATTATATATCTATATTTACATTAAGAAGAAGAATATCGTCATCCTCTTCCATAAATTCATTATACATATTTAAATTTGTTGTTTCTAATGCTAATTCTGTCGATGACGATGATGATGATGGTAGACAAACGTTAAGAAAAATATCATCATCAGTAGAATCATTTATAAATTGATCTATAAAATTAATCGATCTTTGTTTATAATTCCCCCACGCATAAGTGTCAACACCATTTTCACGTACAAATCTCATCATCTAAATAACTTAATGTTAACTTACTAATGTGTTGTGTATAAATATTATGCACCTTAGACCTAAATACATACATAGAAACATAAAATAATTGCTTATTCAATAAACAGTTTCTAAAATCGTTAATACTTAACTTAGCTGTGACGCGTTGCTTTACGCGTTTTATTTTTTTTATTTCCTTATCTACCTTATCTATTTTTATTGAATACATTTTGGCCCGTAAACCAATGAACTCCTTAATTACTTTACCATTGCATTCATCTTTCATCATCCCTAATACTTTTTTATTCATGAGTGGAAAATTGAATGCATTATCTTTCGGATATGCAGATGTATCGAAATGCTTTTTGATATCATTTCTAATGTCATCATATAAGTCCTTTGTTTTGATATCATATAAAGGGTGGCGCATAAGTAACGTTAAGATTTATTCAACATGAAAGAAATTTCGATATGATCTTTGTGTCTGAATAATCGAATGCTGACTTTCAAAGTAAAATTGAACAACTTTGGTTCTTTGTTCTGTGCTAAGCCTTTCCATCATAAATTTCCCAAGTATTATTTAGTTAATTCTGTAAAGAGACGAAAAAAAAGACTTAAATTAAAAAATGTATTCACTGATCAAATCTTAACGTTACTTATGCGCCACCCTATATAAAGGAATCAGTATCCATATAATTAAGATTAATATTTTTAAGATATTTGGGTTTCATATAATCGTAATGGAACTATACATTTTCCATTTCGATAAACAGCAAACCCAATGTAAATATGCTTATTATACTCAGTTCGTACTCTACTCATTTCAATGGCAACCTTTTCATCATGAATCTTGAGGGAACTATGAAAATTAGGTCTAGCAATAAGAGCTCTAGCTCCTAATCACTTACCTTTATTCTCCCATTCACATACTATTTTAATGTCTTTTCTTTTATCGACATTTTCCATAGTCTTACCATATACAGCGTTGTTTAAGAGTTTAAAAAAGTTTTGCTCAAAAGAATTTTTGGCCAATGTTCTTTGATGATTATTTATATCAATATACTTCTTTAACCAATTCGACTCACTAAATTCAAGAATTCTATGAATTTTCTTTAAAATCAGCCCATGTTGAATACATTGTTGAAGATTGCGATAATGTATTATATAATTGGTTTTATCGTTTAAATCTGTTATTAACTTTCGCTGTTTCATGCTTTCAATTTTCTTGTTTTCTGCACAAAATGGTAAGTCACTATGATAGTCGTGTAATGTGGTTGATTATTCTAAATCTACTTCCAATATATAACCAACGTCTGAATCTTCCTTTACATTATTTACATAAAAATTTTCATAGTTTTTGTTATGAACAAGTACTTTTTAACTTAACTATTCAAAACTTGATTATCTATTTACCCTTATTTTTAAATTTGAAGTTAACTTTGAAATTAATTTATTTGAAAAACTTCAGTTGGAAAAATATCTCATTGTAAAACTATTAATTTTTGAAGTTAATTATTTCAAAAATAAAGAAAATTGAAACTGAAAATTTACTTTCGAACAAATAGTTTTATTTCCAATATTCTTCAAAAATTAATACTTTTTATACAATTTGATTTTATAAATGAATACTTAATTCAATGATTGTCTTCACTAAAGAACATTGCCTTTGTGGCGAATTCCCCTATAGTACCAGCTCTTGGATTTATAATATCTCGTTGTGTTGATCTTAATTTTGCTATCATCGACTTAGAAAGAACCCATCGTCTCACTGCCATGTATTCGAACCAATCATTGGAGTCGCGTCCAGAAGGTTCAGTTAGTAAAGGAGCCCTAGATTGTCGATTTTCTACCGCAGTGTTAATTCCTTGGTGGGCCTCAGCAGTAGCCTTGCGTAATGCTTCAACTTCTTTAATTTGAGCATTTTCATCAGCACTAGGTTCAGCGAATAGTTTCGTTTCAGATGATCCAATGGAAAGAACATAACCAACCCATTGTGCGTTGCGTACGACTCCAGCCACATCTTTCTCTAAAAAATATTTGGCATTCAGTGATCGCTGATTATTGAAAAAAACTCCAATGAGGTGACAAAAAGTGTGAACTGCTGGATTAAGTCGAGCAGAGTAAGGACTCCTGGTGACTAGGCCGAGGTCCACTTGATACGGAAAATAAGATCCTATTTTTCCTGATTCTTCCACTGTTTCAAACATAGATGTTAATTCTGTTCCTATAGTGACGTTGGCAACCCAATCGAGAATTTCGGAATGGTCAGAAAAACCAGCCATCAATGCTACATGACCAAGAGCTAATAATGCTGTGCAGTCTTTAAAGCGCGAACCTAACGTTGCCATCCGGATGTCAGCCCACGGCTCCGTCTCGAACCGGAAATAAAACATGTCTATGGCAGCAACTATTTTGCGATACTCAGGCGAAGTCGCCCACTTTGAATGAAGTCGCAGCATATTTGATAAGGCTGGCGGGTCGTTGCAACCAAATTGACGCATCAGATGGGTGATATTTTTAATTAAGATGGTCTGATAATTCGCATCGTCTGCTCTTTCTAAACGGTAAGTGGACAAAAGCATCAAAGTGATCCACTTATCATCTTCGGGTTTCGCAACTTGTTGAACAGAAGTAAAATCAGAGGCATCGATAGGTGAAACACTCAACAGATCAATTGGGGAGATTGATTTGCCTTTTTCTGCAATTTTGATCTTATAGGAGATCCAATCCGCAGAACAGACTGCTTTTTTGTCTTCGAAAATGCGGACCAAATATGAGACTACAGCTTCTGCAGTTACTGTAACATTGGTTGGACTTGAAGCAACAAAGTTTCGAAGAATTACAAGATCATTGACTTTAGCAACAAAAATTGTAGGTTTTTGATCTGGGTGCTCTTCATTTGCAGCGAAGCTATTTCTCGTACAAAGGATTGGGTTTCCAAATCACAAACTTTTCCTCAAAAGCAGATGATACCCTCAAGAGATAGTTCTCCTTTTCGTATTGAGAATAATTGCAAGGAGAATCACGGTGATGCATTACCAAAAAGAGTATCAGAAGAAATAAAAACAACAATATATCCTTTTCTTTTTTCATAATCATTTTATTTTACAATGGTTTCTTATTAATTTAATTACTTTAAATTAATTATATATCTATATTTACATTAAGAAGAAGAATATCGTCATCCTCTTCCATAAATTCATTATACATATTTAAATTTGTTGTTTCTAATGCTAATTCTGTCGATGACGATGATGATGATGGTAGACAAACGTTAAGAAAAATATCATCATCAGTAGAATCATTTATAAATTGATCTATAAAATTAATCGATCTTTGTTTATAATTCCCCCACGCATAAGTGTCAACACCATTTTCACGTACAAATCTCTTATCATCTAAATAACTTAATGTTAACTTACTAATGTGTTGTGTATAAATATTATGCACCTTAGACCTAAATACATACATAGAAACATAAAATAATTGCTTATTCAATAAACAGTTTCTAAAATCGTTAATACTTAACTTAGCTGTGACGCGTTGCTTTACGCGTTTTATTTTTTTTTATTTCCTTATCTACCTTATCTATTTTTATTGAATACATTTTGGCCCGTAAACCAATGAACTCCATAATTACTTTACCATTGCATTCATCTTTCATCATCCCTAATACTTTTTTATTCATGAGTGGAAAATTGAATGCATTATCTTTCGGATATGCAGATGTATCGAAATGCTTTTTGATATCATTTCTAATGTCATCATATAAGTCCTTTGTTTTGATATCATATATAAAGGAATCAGTATCCATATAATTAAGATTAATATTTTTAAGATATTTGGGTTTCATATAATCGTAATGGAACTATACATTTTCCATTTCGATAAACAGCAAACCCAATGTAAATATGCTTATTATACTCAGTTCGTACTCTACTCATTTCAATGGCAACCTTTTCATCATGAATCTTGAGGGAACTATGAAAATTAGGTCTAGCAATAAGAGCTCTAGCTCCTAATCACTTACCTTTATTCTCCCATTCACATACTATTTTAATGTCTTTTCTTTTATCGACATTTTCCATAGTCTTACCATATACAGCGTTGTTTAAGAGTTTAAAAAAGTTTTGCTCAAAAGAATTTTTGGCCAATGTTCTTTGATGATTATTTATATCAATATACTTCTTTAAACAATTCGACTCACTAAATTCAAGAATTCTATGAATTTTCTTTAAAATCAGCCCATGTTGAATACATTGTTGAAGATTGCGATAATGTATTATATAATTGGTTTTATCGTTTAAATCTGTTATTAACTTTCGCTGTTTCATGCTTTCAATTTTCTTGTTTTCTGCACAAAATGGTAAGTCACTATGATAGTCGTGTAATGTGGTTGATTATTCTAAATCTACTTCCAATATATAACCAACGTCTGAATCTTCCTTTACATTATTTACATAAAAATTTTCATAGTTTTTGTTATGAACAAGTACTTTTTAACTTAACTATTCAAAACTTGATTATCTATTTACCCTTATTTTTAAATTTGAAGTTAACTTTGAAATTAATTTATTTGAAAAACTTCAGTTGGAAAAATATCTCATTGTAAAACTATTAATTTTTGAAGTTAATTGTTTCAAAAATAAAGAAAATTGAAACTGAAAATTTACTTTCGAACAAATAGTTTTATTTCCAATATTCTTCAAAAGTTAATACTTTTTATACAATTTGATTTTATAAATGAATACTTAATTCAATGATTGTCTTCACTAAAGAACATTGCCTTTGTGGCGAATTCCCCTATAGTACCAGCTCTTGGATTTATAATATCATCGACTTAGAAAGAACCCATCGTCTCACTGCCATGTATTCGAACCAATCATTGGAGTCGCGTCCAGAAGGTTCAGTTAGTAAAGGAGCCCTAGATTGTCGATTTTCTACCGCAGTGTTAATTCCTTGGTGGGCCTCAGCAGTAGCCTTGCGTAATGCTTCAACTTCTTTAATTTGAGCATTTTCATCAGCACTAGGTTCAGCGAATAGTTTCGTTTCAGATGATCCAATGGAAAGAACATAACCAACCCATTGTGCGTTGCGTACGACTCCAGCCACATCTTTCTCTAAAAAATATTTGGCATTCAGTGATCGCTGATTATTGAAAAAAACTCCAATGAGGTGACAAAAAGTGTGAACTGCTGGATTAAGTCGAGCAGAGTAATGACTCCTGGTGACTAGGCCGAGGTCCACTTGATACGGAAAATAAGATCCTATTTTTCCTGATTCTTCCACTGTTTCAAACATAGATGTTAATTCTGTTCCTATAGTGACGTTGGCAACCCAATCGAGAATTTCGGAATGGTCAGAAAAACCAGCCATCAATGCTACATGACCAAGAGCTAATAATGCTGTGCAGTCTTTAAAGCGCGAACCTAACGTTGCCATCCGGATGTCAGCCCACGGCTCCGTCTCAAACCGGAAATAAAACATGTCTATGGCAGCAACTATTTTGCGATACTCAGGCGAAGTCGCCCACTTTGAATGAAGTCGCAGCATATTTGATAAGGCTGGCGGGTCGTTGCAAGCAAATTGACGCATCAGATGGGTGATATTTTTAATTAAGATGGTCTGATAATTCGCATCGTCTGCTCTTTCTAAACGGTAAGTGGACAAAAGCATCAAAGTGATCCACTTATCATCTTCGGGTTTCGCAACTTGTTCAACAGAAGTAAAATCAGGGGCATCGATAGGTGAAACACTCAACAGATCAATTGGGGAGATTGATTTGCCTTTTTCTGCAATTTTGATCTTATAGGAGATCCAATCCTCAGAACAGACTGCTTTTTTGTCTTCGAAAATGCGGACCAAATATGAGACTACAGCTTCTGCAGTTACTGTAACATTGGTCGGACTTGAAGCAACAAAGTTTCGAAGAATTACAAGATCATTGACTTTAGCAACAAAAATTGTAGGTTTTTGATCTGGGTGCTCTTCATTTGCAGCGAAGCTATTTCTCGTACAAAGGATTGGGTTTCCAAATCACAAACTTTTCCTCAAAAGCAGATGATACCCTCAAGAGATAGTTCTCCTTTTCGTATTGAGAATAATTGCAAGGAGAATCACGGTGATGCATTATTAAAAAGAGTATCAGTAGAAGATGCAACAATGTTGACAAAAACCCAACTTTCAACAAGGAAGGCGATTTCTGCTGATTTGCCGATTTTTACAGGAAAGGCTGAAGAGTGGCCCCTATTTATCAGCTCTTTTATGGAAAGTACGAAACTTTGTGGTTACTCCGGTTCCGAAAATCTATTGCGGTTGCAAAAATGTTTAAGAGGTAGAGCATTTGATATTGTTAGTTGTCATCTTTTATTACCGAAAAATGTGCCAGAAGTAATTCGCACGCTTAAAATGATGTTTGGTCGCCCAGAAATAATAATTAATTCGCTCTTGGAAAAAATAAGATCAGAAGCACCTCCAAAGGCAGATAGACTTGACACGCTCGTAAGTTACGCTATTTTAGTGCGAAATCTGTGCTCTACCCTTGAAGCTTCTGGGCTACAACATCACAAAAATAACCCCTTGCTTCTTCAAGAGCTTGTGGATAAGTTACCAGCCCAAACGAAACTTAATTGGGCCATGTATATATCAGTTAGAGATGCTGACATCGTAGTATTTTCGAAATGGTTGTTCGATATTGCAGAGGCTGTGGCTAAGGTAAGCATACCAATTAGTTCTTATAAGATAGCCGGTAATGTACATGAACATGAGATGGAAAAGTCAACAGTACAGAAGCTATGCGTTATTTGCAATAAAGATCATTTGGTGGAAATATGCGAAGAGTTTTCCAAGATGAAACTTTCTGATCGATGGGATAAAGTAAATTTGCTGAAACTGTGCCGTTTGTGCCTGCAGAAGCACGGATATTATTGCTGCTCCGATAAGAAGTGTCCCGTTGATGGATGTGAAGCTAGACACCACAAATTGCTTCACAAATTTAAGAATAATCATATCTTTACCACTCATTCTAAATCAAATGTTGACGATAAAACGTTTTTCAAAATCTTACCTGTTACCTTATATAACAAGGGCATTTCTATTAATACTTTTGCTTTTTTGGATGACGGTTCCAATGTGACTCTTATACAAAAGGATATTTGTGATCAACTTAAGCTAGAAGGAGACATTGACAACCTGTGTCTAAAATGGACTTCGGAAACTCGTCGTGTTGAAGAAGAATCCATGAAGGTTAATCTTTGCATATCAGGTGGTGGTAGGAATTCGAAGAGGTATGAAATTTGTAATGCAAGAAGTATTAAAAACCTTTCTTTACCGGAACAGAGTATTACAAAAAAAGACTTAGATACCTATCGTCATCTAAAGAATATTCCGCTTTCAACATATGATAAAGTTTCCCCTAAAATCCTAATTGGCTTAAATAATGGCTATGTATGCAATCCTTTAAAGGTTGTTGAAGGTGCTACTACTGAGCCCTCTGCATCCAAAACGAGATTGGGATGGGTTATTCATGGTGGAAATTCGTTGTCCATTGAAAAGACACTAGGGTTTCACAATATACAAGAATGCAGCTGTGGGCATGAAATGGAGAAGTTACAGAAGATAGTATCCGAATACATGTCATTGGAAAATGTTGGACAGAAGTTCGAATTAAGCTCGCCTGAAGAAAAACGCGGAAAATACATACTTCAAGCTACCACTAAGCGTATCGATGAAAAGTTTGAAACTGGATTGCTTTGGAGAGATGACAATATAAGTGTTCCAAATAGTTATCCAATGGCAATAAAACGTCTTCAGTGCCTTGAGAAGAAAACAGATCCAAAACATATACCAATTATAACACAGCAAATCGAAGCGTTAGTAGAAAAGAGTTACGCACGAAAGTTACGAAAAGATGAGGTGGAAGAATCAAACGGAATTATATGGTACCTACCTATTTTTACTGTTTTGAATCCCAACAAGCCAGGCAAAGTGCGATTGGTATGGGATACAGCAGCAAAGGTAAAAGGAGTTTCCTTAAATTCTTTGCTATTGAAAGGCCCTGATTTGATGGCACCACTACTTTCTGTACTGTATGGTTTCCGCTTAAAAAAATTTGGAATATGTGGAGACATCAAAGAAATGTTTCATCAGGTGCTTATTCGCAAAGAAGATCAAAACGCTCAGCGATTCGTGTGGCGAAATGGTGAAAATAATAGAGCTCCTGACGTTTATGTCATGCAAGTTATGACTTTTGGAGCTGCATGTTCGCCAAGCTCAGCGCAACATATTAAAAATACGAATGCGATGGAGTTTAAGAATCAATTCCCAAATGCTGTTGATTCCATTGTTAATCATCATTAATTGGATGATTTGCTAGATTGTGCAGATACTAAAATTCAGGCTATTGAATTAGCTAAGCAGGTGGCAACTATTCACAAGAAAGCAGGCTTCTTCATCCGAAATTGGAAATCAAATTCAAAGGCTGTTATGGAAAGTCTTGGTGAACTAGAAGAGCGGAACGAAATGCAGTTTGGTGGCAGTGTAAAACAAATTACTACGGAAGAGGTGTTAGGTATGTGGTGGTCAACATGCGATGATAATTTTACCTATTCTTTAAAGCTAAATCGAGTTAATAAAGATGTATTATCCGGCTTAAAACGTCCTACAAAAACTGATATATTAAGGACTCTTATGTCAATCTTTGATCCTTTTGGTTTCCTATCTGCGTATGCGGTTTATTTGAAAATATTGCTTCAAGAGGTTTGGAGAACGACTCATGGATGGACTGATGACGTAAATGACGATGTCTTTCAAAAATGGTTATCATGGGTTGAACTTTTGCCCAATACTGAAAATGTGAAAGTTCCTCGGTGGTTTTCAATCCAACCTAATTCTTCGGTTCAAATTCACATATTTGTTGATGCTAGCGAGTTGGCGTACGCAGCTGTTGCATATTTTCGAGTAACATCTGAAAATAAAGTCGATGTATCTTTAGTATCTGCTAAAGTGAAAGTTGCTCCAAAACAACCATTATCAATTCCACGTATGGAATTGATGGCAGTAGTATTAGGTGTTCGTTTGGGAAATTCAATATGTAGTAATCTGAACATTCAAATTGAAAGACGAATTTTCTGGTCCGATTCTAATACTGTTCTTTGTTGGTTAAACGCAGATCCTCGAAACTACAAACAATTCGTCATGTATCGAATTGCGGAAGTCCTTGAAAGTAGCAAACAATCAGAGTGGAGATATATTCCTTCAAAGGATAATGTAGCTGATGATGCGACAAAGTGGAAGACCGCTTTTAAATTTGGTAGCTGGTCTTTGTGTCAGTGTCTGATCAAAGCATGGGGGGGTCAAGTTTTAAACAGTTTTGCTCCTAGGTGATGCAGGGGTGGCCCTAAATAGCCACGCAAGCTTAAGCAAGATGGCTAAGAACAAGAGAACACCTAAGCCACCGACCCACCAAGGGATGATCAGCTACATGACCCTAAGACATTCTTACCATAGTTCAGATAAGTTAACTAGCAAGTTCTCTATGACACCTGTAGTGTTCGAGCTGGAGACTTCATTGGCAAACTTGGACATCCCATTGGTTATGTGAGGGACCACTAGCAAGATGCCCTTCAAATGAGTCTTGATTAATGACTTTCCCATTTGTAGCTGGCACTCTTCATCTAGATGAGGGCTCCTCACTGACACTCTAACAGATGTGTTTCCAGCCTTCGTAATGACAACAGGGATGGCAGTAAAGAGTGATGGGCATTCAAGGGAACCAAGGGCAGGGTAGGAATCACAGGATGCAAGCAGTCTGATTTTTGTCCCAATTAAACAGTTGTAGCAGCCCTCAACTCCAGTTATCTTGACATTGCAACTTGTTAGCTGTTCATACGTCAGCACTGCGAGCTTGGGCAATTTAATTTTGGCTTCAAAATCTTCTGAAGTTGCTCTGGACATGAAGTAGCCAAAGCCGTCTTGATCAACGGTGAAATCAGGAGTCAAATAAGGCATTCTTGAGCCATGTAGAGCATTCCTTATTTTTATATGATTGACCTGTGCTTTGACTTGGGTAAAATCAGTCTGAAGGTTGATCATTTGCCTCAACCAAGAGCAGCTAAGGTCAGCCTTGAGAGCACTCTCTTTTGATGGGCATTGGATTTCACCAACCTTTCCCAGCACCTGTTCCGTTGGCAGGTTACAGCTACCGAAATATGACACATTGCTCAACAGATCCTTTATGATGCAGCTGTTTAGTGTTGGCACAAGGGGGCTGCTAACTTGGGAGATGAGGACGGATAGATCTCCTACCTTCTTCCTGACGCCTACTGTCAACCTAACCTCAGTCTCACTTGGTACGTTGGACAAGTGTGATCTCAGTCTGGCGGTCACCTCCCAGCTGAAAGATGGGCACCTAGACACTTGGTACACTCTGGCAGGATGCACTGGTGGGAACGTCACTGAGTAGAAGCAACAGCCGTCGAAGGGCAAAATACACTTGCCCATCCACTCACTCTTAACTCTGACACAACCAATGACCCCTGGTCCCACGTTCTTTTGGATCCCCTCAGATGATAGTATTGAGTCTGAAGCATTGTCCTTATGGCAATACAGTTCACTACAGTGAGTCTCACCCCAACAATGGCAATTGGTCTGAATAAGAGGCTCAGTCTCATAAATCCAGTATAGAAGTTGTTCTGTGCATCTGGTTACAATGGAAGTCAAAGATAAGTGGATGGTCCCCATGACTCCTTCTGAGTTCCTCACTATTAAACAAGAGTCAGCTCCAGTGGTGCCTACAGACAGGGCATATTCATTTTGGGTTTCACACAATATTTGACTCTTCTCCGCGTGACAGTCTGTGGCAGTAAGATTGGCCACTTCAATGTGAGTGCAAGAATCCACCATGGTCTGCAATATGAGTAAGAGGGTGAAGATGGCTATTCCCACATCCTTTAGTCGTAGGAGCTTGTATTCTCCTGGGGACATGATTCTCTGCTTCTGGTAAATGATTTTAGGTTTGGTTTCTGTGACCACTTCAACTAGAGTATTACTCCCCGAGTCTACCCTCTGTGTGGTTCTGGTAGTCAAAATCACCGGTGTCAACCCCCTACACCTAGCCACCCAAGAGAGTAGCAACCTCATGCAAGACAACCCAGCCCTGAGAACTCTGCTTAGAATCCGCAGCCCCATAAAAAAGATGGTCAAAACGCGAACTATGAGCGACAAGCAGATGAGGAGCGCCAATCCAGCTATGATTATGGCTAGCCCATCCACTACCTCGTAGCAAGAGGGACTAAGGACCCGACTCCAGCACAGGTGGCAGTTGATGAGAGAGCATACCGATTGCCTTGGGCACATAGTTGTGGTTTCTTTCACAATTGAATCTCCATTGTACACTGATATTTTCAGTAAAGTGGGTATTAGCAGGTAGGCCTGCGGGACTTCCACCCTTGCTGAGTAATTGCTAACCGTGCAGAAAGACTTAATACAAATCTTGACAACACCTCTCATCTCCGGGAAGTTAACTAACTCAACCACTGAATTGTGGCATTTTATTAGGCACCCATCACAATCCTTGGGTAGAGCTGATCCAATCTATTTCTGTTGGCGCTCATTGACCCAGGCCATCTTTGAAACATAGTATCCTATGGAAAACTTTTTTATTCATGAGTGGAAAATTGAATGCATTATCTTTCGGATATGCAGATGTATCGAAATGCTTTTTGATATCATTTCTAATGTCATCATATAAGTCCTTTGTTTTGATATCATATATAAAGGAATCAGTATCCATATAATTAAGATTAATATTTTCAAGATATTTGGATTTCATATAATCGTAATGGAAACTATACATTTTCCATTTCGATAAACAGCAAACCCAATGTAAATATGCTTATTATACTCAGTTCGTACTCTACTCATTTCAATGGCAACCTTTTCATCATGAATTTTGAGGGAACTATGAAAATTAGGTCTAGCAATAAGAGCTCTAGCTCCTAATCACGTGTAATATTATATGTTCTAAGGTTGTTTTTGTATTTGGTTTCCCTATAGTCCCTTTTTATTTTAAAACAGCTGGGGGGAGTCCCAGCTAAAACTTAGGCGTTCAAAAGAACTGCCAAAAGGAAATTGAAACTTTAAAAGAAAACTAGGCTGAAAAGCCGATTCATGTTTATCAAATCAAAGTCTGATTTTATTTACAAAATGTTTTGCCTTATATACTACTTATGAAAATTCTACTAGTTATCTAGTATTGAGTGGTTTCTAAACCACTCAATATTTGCTTACATATAAAAGAAATTACAACTATAAATTATATTTAAGAAAGTATTCAAATAACATGTGTCATGCAATAATGCAGGCGGTCGTTATTCTTTTAACCCACTTCAACATTTGTAATATGATACGCTGCAACAAGTGTTGTTTGCTAGTCACGCTACATTGTTGAAGTTGGTGAGTGTTCGCTGTGCATATTGCATGACGACATGGGTACACTACACCCTCACCCTTAAGAGAAAAATTAGGGAGGAATTTCATAGTATTGTTACAATATATCTTATAGTTTACTTATATACATAGTTAATTTGTACATTTATATACTTATATACTTAATTAATTTATATATTTATATACTTATATACACGTATATGTCTTATTTTATATATATTAGTAGTTACATATATTAGGATTTTTATTCTATAATGTTTTAAATGGCTTTAAATTGTTGTTATGGTACGTTTTCCCTTGTAATCTATCGTGGTGTTTACACCATCCCTACTTATTATTTTAAATGGTCCTTTATATGGACTTTGGTGCTTTTTCTTATCTTCTATTTTAACTAATACTAAATCTCCTACATTAAGGTTAAGTTCATTTTTATTTTTGTCGTTAATTGTTCTTTTTTCTTTTGATTTTACTATCAATTCTTTTGCCTTATTTAACGCAAATTGTAATGTGATTCGTAGTTCTTGTACATAGTCGTCATAATTATATGTTTTTATTTTATTATTTATGATGTCAGATGGAAGGCTTGGTAATTTCCCATAAACTAATTCGAAAGGCGAGTAGCCCGTATCTATATGTGGTGCCGTATTGTAGGCAAAAGTGTAATATGGAATCCATTTATCCCATTCATAATCATTTGCAGTTGTCAACAAGAACTCATTAAGAACTCTATGGTTTCTTTCTATTGAACCTAATGTTTCATGATGGTATGGTGTTGAAAATATTTGCTTGATTTGTAATAATGAACATATGTTTTTCATAAGTTCATTTGTAAATTCTGTACCTCTGTCGGATTTAAGTACCTTAAATTGACCATATTTCAAAATAAACTGTTCAACTAATGTTTTTGCTGTTACAAGTGCATCTTTTGTTGGCATTGGGTGTGCAACGACAAATTTTGTCAGTTCGCATTGCATTGTTAGAATGTAGCGATAGCCGTTTGAAATGCGAAGAGGACCAACGGTGTCAATTGAAATTACTTCAAAACTGTTGTTTGGTGTGTTTGTTAGTGTAAGTGGTTCTTTTATGTGTTTTGTTTGTTTATTTTTGTTACAGCTGTCACAATAAGATACAAATTGTTTTACCATCTTGTTCATGTTTTTCCAAATATATCTCTGTTTTAATTTAATGACTGTTTTTCGTATTCCTAAGTGTCCTGCGTGGGTGGTATTGTGGAATTGGTCAATTAGTTTATATTTTAAAATATCATCTGTTATTCTTTTCGGGGCATTGTATATTAATATCTTAAGTTGAGGGCTTTTGTTATTTATTCTTAATTTTGCATATGCTTCTTTAAATTCTTCTTTTGTATATATTTTAAATATTTTATCTTCATTTGAGAGCGCTAATTCTTTAATATTTTCTTTATTCATTTTAGATGTCAGTTTCCTCAGAATCGAATCTAGTTTCGCTGAGTTATCGCTGAATCTTGCATGCATACTATTATTATTCATATCTTCTATATGTAACTTCTTCCTAATCGAATCTAGTTTCGGAGAATTATCGTTACATACTTTATTCATATCATTCTTATTAATCTTAGTTTTGGCACATAATTTCTTCATGGTCGAAACTGGTTTCGATGAATTATCATTATGTCCAATGTGCACAATATTATCTACAATAATTATATCTTTTTCTTCTATATTTTCAAATTTATAAAATTGCAATTTTTTCATATCTTTGATATCATTAATGGATATACATTCCCATATTTGAAGTTGATCAGGCTTCTGAGAATTGCATTTTTCCACATTGTTCTCTTCTACACGTGTATTATTTTCTATATCATTTTTCTCATTTATTATTTTATTTGCCTCATTCCTATTTGCATTATTCAACTTATTTTGCATAGCCCTTGTCGTTATTAATACTTTTTTTCTTTTTCGTCATTTTCTTGTGGTATCATTTGTTTTAATATGTCTGAATCTAGTTCTATCCTAGAAAGTGCATCAGCATTTGTATTCATTTTTCCTTTTTTATAAACGATTGTGAAGTCATAATCACTTAAATCTAGTCTTATTCTTGTCATTTTTGATGAAGGATTTTTATGTGAAAATAGTGAAATTAATGGTCTGTGGTCTGTAACTACAATGAATTTTCTGCCATATAAGTAAGGTTTAAAAAAATTTATGCTCCAATGAATTGCTAAAAGTTCTTTTTCAATTACCGGTTTGTTAATATCATGTTTTTGCAATGATTTACTAGCGTATGAAATTGGTAAATCTTGTCCTATTTCGCCTTGAGATAAGACTGCTCCTAACGCGTAATTGGATGCGTCTGTTGTTACAATAAAGGGTTTATCAAAATTTGGATATTGTAATACTGGTGGATTAATTAACTTTTCTTTCAATTCTTCAAAAGCATGTTGGCATTTTTCTGTCCAAATAAATTTTGTCTTTTTCTTTAATAATGCGTTTAAGTCTTTGGCTATGTCAGCAAAGTTTGGTATGAATTTTCTGTAGTAATTACAAAAAGCTATGAATCGTCGTACTTCGTCCGCGTTCTTCGGTATTGGATAGTTTTTTATAACGTTGTATTTGGATGGGTCTGTTTTCACACCGTCTTTTGTTATTAAATGTCCTAAGTAAACTACTTCTGGTCTTAAAAAACAACATTTCTTTGGATTTAGTTTTAGATTGTATTTTTGTAGTCTGTCTAGTACTTTTATTAGATTTTGATTATGGTGGCTTAAACTACAGCCATATACAATTATGTCATCTACGTAAAGAAATGCTTCGGATTCTAATCCGGAGAGTGCTATTGTAAGCATTCTTTGAAAACTGTTTGAAGAAATTTTTAGTCCGAATGGAAGTCTTTTAAATTGAAAATGACCTTGTGGTGTAGAAAAAGCAGTTAGTGGTCTGGATTCTTTATTTAATTCAATCTGATGAAAGGAACTGGTCATATCGAGTGTAGAAAACCATTTTGCTCTACCTAATTTGTCTAAAATGTCTTCTAATCTAGTTAGAGGAAATTTGTCATTGACAATTTTATCATTAAGTTTTCTAAAATCTACAACAAGTCTCCATTTCTTTTTGTCTTCTATATTTTTCTTTGGTACCAAAAGGAGTGGAGCGTTATATGGGCTAATTGATGCTTCTATTATGTCGTCATCAAGCATTTTTTTTACTTGTTTATTTATTACGTCAGTGTATGAGTGTGGTAATCTATAGTTTTTTATGTAAACTGGTGTGTTGTCTGAGGTCGTGATTGTTTGTTTGTAAAAATTGTTGACGGTTAATTTTTCGTCTTCTAAATGAAAAACATTTTGATATTTTTTAAATATTCCTATTAATTGTGCTTTTGCAAATTCGTCATTATGGTCTAATTGCAGTTCATTCACAATTGTTTTAAAGCGTTCGTTATTGCTCACATTATTGTAACTTAATATCTCATAATTTTTAAGTGGGTCAGTTTGGAGTTGAATGCCTTTTATTGTCACTGTTTCGTTAGTTGTGTTTAAAATTTTTATGTGTGTCATGCCGCTTTTTGGTGCTATTGAATTACTTAAAAATATTCCCTCTTGTATTTGTTTATTAAATATGACGCAATCTTCTTTCAGCTCTAATTTTATGGCTTGTATAATTTCTGTCCTGGGTGGAATTGTTATTTGTAGTGAAGAAATTGGTTTTGATTGTATGGGTAAAATTACGGTAGAATCATTTATAAATAAAGAAATTGTAAATGTTTCGTAATCAATTTTACAAAGATATTTTTGCAGAAAATCTCTACCAATTATGCCATCTGTTTCAATAGGAAAATCTGAATTTACTAGTTGAAAAGAATGTTTGCATTTTTCATTTGGTAAAGAGAGTTCAAGATCTATTGTGCCTAAAGGGTATATTTCTTCTTTCGTAATTCCAGTAAGTTTACATATTTGTTCTGGGTTAAATGGTTCACCTTCAAAGTCTTCACACATGCGACAAAGTGATATGTCAGCGCCTGTGTCGATAAGGAATGTCAAAATTCTATTTTTGTATTTTGTGTTTATAAAATTTGTTTTATTGGTAGATACTTTATATACTTTTAATTCTGGCTTTCTGGAATAGTTAGCTATTCCAGGCCTGCTTCGTTTCCCGAACTCTGTATAGTGTGTACATTTCTATTGTTGTTTATGTTTGTGTAATCGTGGTTATTGTTGAAGTTTCTTCTTTGATTGTTATTAAACCTATTGTAACTGAGATTAGTATGTCTATTACTGTTGAAATTATTGTTCCTAGAAAAATTTTTGTTCCTTGGCGAATTATTGTTACCATTATGATAGTTGTTATTTCTTGTGTAATTGTTTCTGTTAGAGTTTTGATTGTTGTTAGTCCTATTATTGTTGTAGTTAGTGAATGTGTTGTTAGTTCTGTTGTGATTTTGTGATTGATACCGTGGTTTTTCTTTTCTGATATGTAGGATTGCATTATTAGTTGCCTTATTTTCATTTTCAAGTTCAATTGCAAGTTCCGATGCTTCTTGCAATGTGGTTGGTCGCGATGCGTATATGGTCGATTTCAAGTTTTCGTTTAGTCCTTTTTTGAAAGTGTCTAGGGCTAATTTATTATTAAGTTTAATTATTATGCTCTTTTCTGCTGTTGAGGCAGTATTTCCTAGTTCTTATATCCCTAGTTTGTTTAAGCTATCTATTATATATAATATTTTGTCTTTAAATAAATTAACTGGCATTTTCCCTTGGAATAATGTACTAAGTTTGTTTTGTAATTCTGGTATTGTTTTAGTGGTTTTGTACCTGTTTTCTAGCAATTCTTTTAATGTTTCAAAACTTTCTGGTTTGATATAACTTCCTATTGCTGTTCTAACGTTAGATGTTAGTTTCGCATAATAAATATATTGCAGGAAATCTGTTTTTGCTGTGTCTGATAATGTTTTGTTTATCAGCTCTGCAGTTATTAAGAAACTTTCAAGCTCTATATAATTACCAGCAAACAATGGTAATGCTTTTGAAACGGTTTCTAAACTAAATGCTGCCATTGCGATATTTTGTTCTGTCTCAATTTCTTTCTCGTGTGTTGCTAGATATTCCTTGATATTTGTATAAATATTTTTGAATTGTATTTTTAAGGCTATTGCTAGATTAGCGTCTTTCTGTTCTTCCACTGCTATGATAAAGTCTTGGTTTATACTTTCAATATATTCTAATTTTTCTTTTATAGTTTTCTTTGTATATGTTCTATTTGGATTTTTCTTTAAAGTTTTTAGAATTTCTTTCAATTTTTCTATATTTTCTTCCATAGTTCATTGACAAACATTTTGTTTTATTTTGAATTCTTTTTAAACATTAATTATTAAAGTTGTTTATTTTTAAACATCTGTAATGGCTTTATCTATATTGCGTGTATTTTTGTGTTTGTGTACATAATTTTTAAAATGTTTATTAATCTTATAAGCTATATATAATACTATTCCTATTACAATTAGTGTTATTATATATTCTGGTATAATATTTGCAATATTCTTCGCTTCTCCATTGTTTACAATGTTTTCTTGGATTTCCACTTTACTTTGTGGTTTTCCCATATTATTTTCTCTTTTGTTGCCCCAAATGGGACCTACCATTTGTATCTAAGTATATTTATTTATAAAACTATATACGAGTATATTGCATGTTAAAAATCTTTAAAATTTTTCTTTTGGACTGTTAATAGATTTTGTATTTAATTTGTTTAATTTTATTTTTAATGTTAGTTTTAGATTCTAACGTGGTTGCTAGTATTAAATCTTTATATAGCAGGGCTAGTTCCTTTCGCTTTTGGAATTTCTTGCCGGCCCTTTTCTTCTGTACTGGTTTTGGTGGAGCTATTGGTGTGTCCTTTCTTCTGTTATTCCGTCTTCTGTATTCTTCGATGGTAATGGCTTTAGGACATGCTGTACGGGGAAGTGGTGTGTATACCGGTGTTGGTTCTATTGTGTCCGATATATTTGCAGGTTTGTATTCTTCGGTTTTGTTTTCCTCAATGTATCTTTCCCAACGGGTGATAATTTCTTCTATTTCAGTCTCCGACATCAGGAATTGTGTCATCCGGTTTTCTCTCGTTTTTCTTCAATTGTGGCAAGGACTAAATGTTGCAGGATTTGGTTCGCAGGTTATGTTCGCAGGTTATGTTCGCAGGATCGCCATGTAATATTATATGTTCTAAGGTTGTTTTTGTATTTGGTTTCCCTATAGTCCCTTTTTATTTTAAAACAGCTGGGGGGAGTCCCAGCTAAAACTTAGGCGTTCAAAAGAACTGCCAAAAGGAAATTGAAACTTTAAAAGAAAACTAGGCTGAAAAGCCGATTCATGTTTATCAAATCAAAGTCTGATTTTATTTACAAAATGTTTTGCCTTATATACTACTTATGAAAATTCTACTAGTTATCTAGTATTGAGTGGTTTCTAAACCACTCAATATTTGCTTACATATAAAAGAAATTACAACTATAAATTATATTTAAGAAAGTATTCAAATAACATGTGTCATGCAATAATGCAGGCGGTCGTTATTCTTTTAACCCACTTCAACATTTGTAATATGATACGCTGCAACAAGTGTTGTTTGCTAGTCACGCTACATTGTTGAAGTTGGTGAGTGTTCGCTGTGCATATTGCATGACGACATGGGTACACTACACACGTACCTTTATTCTCCCATTCACATACTATTTTAATGTCTTTTCTTTTATCGACATTTTCCATAGTCTTACCATATACAGCGTTGTTTAAGAGTTTAAAAAAGTTTTGCTCAAAAGAATTTTTGGCCAATGTTCTATGATGATTATTTATATCAATATACCTCTTTAACCAATTCGACTCACTAAATTCAAGAATTCTATGAATTTTCCTTAAAATTAGCCCATGTTGAATACATTGTTGAAGATTGCGATAATGTATTATATAATTGGTTTTATCGTTTAAATCTGTTATTAACTTTCGCTGTTTCATGCTTTCAATTTTCTTGTTTTCTGCACAAAATGGTAAGTCACTATGATAGTCGTGTAATGTGGTTGATTATTCTAAATCTACTTCCAATATATAACCAACGTCTGAATCTTCCTTTACATTATTTACATAAAAATTTTCATAGTTTTTGTTATGAACAAGTACTTTTTAACTTAACTATTCAAAACTTGATTATCTATTTACCCTTATTTTTAAATTTGAAGTTAACTTTGAAATTAATTTATTTGAAAAACGTCAGTTGGAAAAATATCTCATTGTAAAACTATTAATTTTTGAAGTTAATTATTTCAAAAATAAAGAAAATTGAAACTGAAAATTTACATTCGAACAAATAGTTTTATTTCCAACATTCTTCAAAAATTAATACTTTTTATACAATTTGATTTTATAAATGAATACTTAATTCAATGATTGTCTTCACTAAAGAACATTGCCTTTGTGGCGAATTCCCCTATAGTACCAGCTCTTGGATTTATAATATCTCGTTGTGTTGATCTTAATTTTGCTATCATCGACTTAGAAAGAACCCATCGTCTCACTGCCATGTATTCGAACCAATCATTGGAGTCGCGTCCAGAAGGTTCAGTTAGTAAAGCAGCCCTAGATTGTCGATTTTCTACCGCAGTGTTAATTCCTTGGTGGGCCTCAGCAGTAACCTTGCGTAATGCTTCAACTTCTTTAATTTGAGCATTTTCATCAGCACTAGGTTCAGCGAATACTTTCGTTTCAGATGATCCAATGGAAAGAACATAACCAACCCATTGTGCGTTGCGTACGACTCCAGCCACATCTTTCTCTAAAAAATATTTGGCATTCAGTGATCGCTGATTATTGAAGAAAACTCCAATGAGGTGACAAAAAGGTGACTAGGCCGAGGTCCACTTGATACGGAAAATAAGATCCTATTTTTCCTGATTCTTCCACTGTTTCAAACATAGATGTTAATTCTGTTCCTATAGTGACGTTGGCAACCCAATCGAGAATTTCGGAATGGTCAGAAAAACCAGCCATCAATGCTACATGACCAAGAGCTAATAATGCTGTGCAGTCTTTAAAGCGCGAACCTAACGTTGCCATCCGGATGTCAGCCCACGGCTCCGTTTCAAACCGGAAATAAAACATGTCTATGGCAGCAACTATTTTGCGATACTCAGGCGAAGTCGCCCACTTTGAATGAAGTCGCAGCATATTTGATAAGGCTGGCGGGTCGTTGCAACCAAATTGACGCATCAGATGGGTGATATTTTTAATTAACCCATTTTGGGCCGGAATGCAAAAATGTTCGAATCGTAAACTAAAAAGTATATGTTTAGGCTAATTAGGCCTGTATTACCATACAAATCTTTTGTCAGAAATTTTGTATCTCTAACAGTTTCCCCAGGTATCGACAAAAAAAAATCATATGTGGAACAAAAACAAGATTGTAAAGTTTTTTTTATTAATATTTATTATATATATTGTAATTAAATTAATTTTTTGTGATTTTCATTACTCTTGCTCCCATTTATGGTGAGCAGCAAAACACTTCTTTTCGTGCAAATGGACTTGGCACTTAGAGCACATTCTCTGTGTAGGTTTATGACAAACATTGCAACGCCTGACATGTTTTTCAGATTGTGTTATGATTTGGTGATGACCTGACACACGAGGGAGCGGGCGAATCTTAAATGATGTATCTTTATCAATGTCATCCTCCGCAATATCTTCGTCGTTGTTCTCGTCAGGCGTTAGTAACAAGTTTGTGGCCAGGTCGACCCGAAATGTCAGCTGTGAATTATATTTACGAACAAGCTTCTTATTTACTAAACAATTTAACTTCCAAGCATTCACAACGGATGACTCTAGAACGGCCAACCAAAGTGGCCACCACCACTTCTTTGAACGAATCGAAACACGGTAATTGGAAACAGCATTATCATGAAGATCGACACCGCCCATGAAACTGTTATAGTTTCGAATTATATTGGGCTGCTGCACAATGATTTCACCTGGCTGGCCTTCACGTTGTCGTTGTCTTCTTGTGGTTGATGTGAGTGGGTAAACTCCAGTGAAATTTGATAATAATGTTACCTCACGCTTATCTTGCCAACGGCAACATACAATCTTATTAATCTTATCAAACTTTGAATCGATTTCACCTAAAGAATATATTTAAAATAATTACATAGCCATTATGTATAAATATAGTTACCTTTAGGCAATGCTTTGCCCGTCTTCAAATCTGGTGCAGGCTGTCCTAAGCGATTACTCCGTACAGTCCCGGTAGCGCATATACGTTTATCGGCCAATAAACAAATCAAATAATGAGAAGTAAAGAAGTTATCGAAATAAAGTTGATAACAGGAAGGATGTTCCACTTTACAAGCCATATCCATGACCACAGAAGCGCCCAGGCCTATATTCTTGTCGTATTTGTCGCTAGCTCCACCGTACGGCATCATGTTGAAGACATATCCAGTAGAAGCAGCCATGCACCAAGTCTTGTAGCCAAACTTTATAGGCTTGTTTTTCAAGTACATTTTACAGCTGTGACGTCCAAAATATGGTAACATTTGCTCGTCGATTGACAAATGCTCTTCAAAGACACCGAACTGCATAAATTTTTTGTTTATAATATCATAAAGTGAACGAATTTTAGTATATTTGTCATTTCGATCGAGGTTATTATTGTCGTGAAAGTGCAGATACTGTTTAATTTTTCTAAACATCGAGCGTGGCATTGTCTGCTGCACGATTGAAGAACCCATTGTTGGATTGGTTGACCAATAACATCCTATTTGTGGCAGCTTATTGTAGCCCGACAATATTAAAATTCCAATGAATCTTTTTAAAAGTACTGTATTAAAAGTTTGAGCAAAGTGTTCGTCATTTTTTTGCATAGCGTATCGTTTAGATTCGGTAACAATTAAATCGCAAACCTCATCATCAAAAAAATCAAAGAATATATCGGAAGCCGATTTATCTGTGAGCTTATGTTGAATTGCGAGTTGCATTTCTTCTAATGGCTCTGGAACATTAACAATTTCAAAAGGTAATTCCTCCCCATCAGTCACTTTCTTCCATTGCGCTGGTGAGAACGCCGAAGGCAGTTTGTACTTTGGTAACGGTTCAACAACGTCTAATTCACAGTATCTATCTCGATCACTGTTTTTCCCAACTAAAGCTCGTCTTTTTGCACCAAGTGTTTTTGATGGTATCTTTCTTTTTTGTAAATGACCACTTTCAGCCGATGTTGATGGTTGCTCATCATTGTAAACAGCAAAAGCATTGCGACTCGACTTCCGAACATTATCTCTGATTGCGGGCGCTTCATCTGCAAAGGCAGACAAACCTTTGCGGTCTTTAATAGTTTCAATCTCGAATGTTCCGGCTATATCCTTTGCCAGGGGTTCCTCGCCCGTTAACAAATGGTCGTCAATATCTTCCTCATCAGTAATTCCATCAAACATCTCAGGTGGAATTGCTGCAATAGTTTCTATCTCATCATCAGTATCACTCATCGCCAACTCATCAAGAATTTCCTGCACACAAAGAGCTTTACGCCGGCGAATTGTCGAAGCACCCATACAATTTGAATCCAAATGCTTATCCATTACAAACTGATAAATTGTTAAAAAACAATTACAAATATTACCGCTTTCTGCAATGAAACAATCACAATACGATAAAATCAATACTGACAAATGTTTTTTTTTTTCCAAAACAACTACACGCGAAATTTAAGTCGATCAAGCTGGCAAAAAAAAAAATTCCATGGCATACTATGAAATGCATGTTCAAAAATTCAAATAAATTATTTTTTCTGCATACAATGAACAACGACAAAACACAGTAATAATGTTGTGGCGTACGGCCAATGTTCGACTAGTCGAACAGCGAACTTGGCGCATATCTAAATATACCTGGGGATTCTAAAACTCGAAAAAAAATTTGCTGGTCGACTATTTTAGACTTTTGCGAACAATAATAAACCACTTTTAGAAAATTATAATTTATATATATTTTTCATTTTATCCAAACAAAAAGTGTCTATATGCAAGGCATTTTTCGAGCCCCCCTGGAGCAAAGCAGGGGGGTGGGGGATAATTGTTATATACTTTTTCTGAAAGACAATTACATTTTCGTTAATATGGTATCATTTTTTTTGTGTCAGGAATACTTCATCACATAAAAAAATGGAGGTAGAAAAAGATAATTTTGCTGTTCGACTATTCGAACAGCGGCTCAAAATGGGTTAAGATGGTCTGATAATTCGCATCGTCTGCTCTTTCTAAACGGTAAATGGACAAAAGCATCAAAGTGATCCACTTATCATCTTCGGGTTTCGCAACTTGTTGAACAGAAGTAAAATCAGAGGCATCGATAGGTGAAACACTCAACAGATCAATTGGGGAGATTGATTTGCCTTTTTCTGCAATTTTGATCTTATAGGAGATCCAATCCTCAGAACAGACTGCTTTTTTGTCTTCGAAAATGCGGACCAAATATGAGACTACAGCTTCTGCAGTTACTGTAACATTGGTCGGACTTGAAGCAACAAAGTTTCGAAGAATTACAAGATCATTGACTTTAGCAAAAAAAATTTAGGTTTTTGATCTGGGTGCTCTGGGGGGTGGTGTGGTGGTGGTGGTATGTTGCCAACCAGTCTGGTAATCTACACAGCTATAAAAAAATAAATCATGCCAGCTACTCTTACTATATATATTTAATATATTTTGCTACATGATCGTTGTTTAATTTATTCTATGTGTCGGGTTTTCCTTGCAATACTGATTGAATAAGGAGTTTTGTGATGCTAGTCTTTTTATTGCTGTGCATTTGAATCTCCCATTTTCTGCTCAAGAAGCATCCTCTTTCTCTCAGCGTGAGTCATGCCTATTTTTGGTGTGGTATTTGATGAATATGCAGCGGCCCTAATGCTCAGGGTAGCTGAAGGGTTAGGATCTATTGTTACCTGTTTCTGAGATGATGAAGGTTTTTCATAATGATTTCGAAATATTGTTCCACGTTTCTTTAAGCCTCTTAAAAGTTCTACAACTGTCTTGTAGTAAACATAGATTTGCCTATGTTCCAGAAATCAGGATCCGTTGTCTTGAATGTATCTAAGGATTTCTGATGATTTTTTAACAAAGTGAGAATCACTTTATGTTTTTCGAATGCCTCATTACCTATCAGCTCACTTACTCTCTTCTGAGGATCCTTTGATGTATCCGATAATGGCTCTGCAGGCTTTTCGGGAACAGGGGCTGTATAATCCGTGCCTCTGGGTTGACTGGGTGTGATTTGCAATGTGTGAACTTTGGCTTCAATGCTATTGATTTTTGCTGCCATTCTGGAGTATAATCCTGACAACTCTTCTTGATTGATTACATTGGCTGTGTTAGCAGATTCTATCTTCTCTAGTTTTTCGCCTATTAAGTCTTGGCGGGTATTTACTTTAGATAGGTTTGCCATTATCTGGGAAATGATGTTTGCCATAATTATTTTCATTTCTTCAAACTTCTGATGGATTGTATCACTGATCAATGTGTATACCTCATCTATCTGGCCGCGATATGATCGCTATCCTTTTAAATCGGATTGTCATGAGGAGTTCTTTCGGATTCCAATTCATTGTCGTCGAACAACGCTTCTAGGAGTTTGTCTTGATATTCATTTGCTTTAGACAGCTCACCTTCTTCGTCAATGTCTGGTAGAGGATTGTCTATAATTTGTTCCTTCTCTTCTTCATGATAGGCTATAGAACTCTTAGCAACCTTTTCTGTATTTTTGGTTGTGAGTGTAGGCATTGGCCCGGCAGCTGCTACAGCATCAGCTGCGATTTTTACAGCAATATCCATCTCTTTCAGCCTATCGTCATCAGTCATGTCATCGGTGATTTTAGAAGTCCCTTTCTTTATTGCAGCCCAAGTTGACAATCTATTTTTGATACTGGATTCTGTGTAATCTGGATTGACCCAACTTGATGGATTTTTGTTTTGAATAACTCTCCTCTAGGTAGTTCGTCTTCATGTCCTCCTCTGGATCTTTGGAAACTAGGGTAGGATCATGACTGATGATGACAACTGGGTCCTTTTCCTTCCCATTTGTTGTATTGTCACCTTTGCTGCTTGATGGAGTTGTGTCTCTGGTGGATTTTTCAGTGCCTTGCTTTGATTGTTCTTGATCTGGTGGGTTGTTGTCGGCAGATATAGGGGAGATATTCTTCCTTTCGGATTCCATATTATTGTTTAATTAAATTCCCTTTATCAGTGATAATATTGAGTAAACAACTTTATGAATTGTCCTGATAATGTATCTGTAGAATTGAGAAAGTATAAGATATTCTTGATATGGTTTGCAAATTCAAAATTGATTGAATTTTATGATGTAGTTCGAGGAAAAGGAAAAAAATGATAATAAAGAAACCCGAAGCAAGGCTAAATTCGCTTCCTACACACACACCTTATGCAATCCTCTGGCTGATGGTCTGCCAGGATACTTGCCCACCCCTCTTGAGGTTAGAAAACCTCAACTCATGGCATCATAAAGAATGATGTTAGATGCCCTGAACTCGACCGCAATCTCTTATTTTCCCCTTTTTCACTTACCGCTTGTACAAAATATTCCAGCCACCTGTCACATCAACGTCTCCAACCGAAAAGAACAAAAAAGATTGCTAATTTCTATACATCAATATCTTTGGCAGACAATTTGTCTGCCAGCTCCATATTGAAATCCTGTTCAGCAATTCGCCCTGTGTAAAAATCCTTTATTTTGCCTATTCAATAGTAAACAACAACACAGCTGTGGCTATCGCATTGCAAACCACCACTAATCAAACAACTGTGAGAGTAGTAGTGTAATGTTTCATGAAAATAAACACAGGCGCATTGATTGATCAAAGTAAATTGATAATTTATTAAACAAATTCCTCAGCTTATATACTAACAATGAGAAGTTCGCTTTTTCTTATTTCTACTTATTCTAATATACATACATTCATACCTTAATACATTAATATTACATTGTATCAAATATACATACATACATTGTACCAGGCTGTGTACATTTGAAGTTCAATGCCATTTCACTTTTGTCATAGTAACAATTTATACGAATCAGCATAATTCTAACTATTTAGCAATAGCGAGCATTGACCGAAAAGTATAAGAATATTATGTTACTTAAATTCCAATGTTTATGACTAAGTGTGTTTGCAATTAAAATCGTTACTGACCTATCTCAAGAAGACGTTGACTTTCAGTTAGTTCAGTTTGTTTACATACTATTGAATACTATTGTTTATTTATGAATATCATGTTGCTGTGACTGTTTGGTGAGGTTCATGCATATGTGATACTATGTATACACTACACCCCTGCTCTTTCAGTTAAAATTACACAATTTTGAGATTTTTTTTTTTCAAAATTTTGTAATTTTATAAAAATTTTTTTTCTTTTTGTTTTTGTAATTTTTGTAAATTTTTTTCTTTTTATTATGGGTCAAGATTTTCCCCAAGTTGTTATTTTTATATTTTATGTTTGTTGCGAAATTTTCTAACTCTTGAATTTCTCTGTTAATATATTCATTAATCATGTACAAAATAGCAATAAAAATTACAATTAATATCAGAGTAAATTTCATATTTACAATGACTAAACGTTCAAAATAGTTTCATTATTTTTTGTTTTTGTTGCGTTTTATTGTTTTTAATTCATATTTTAAATTTGCAATTTGTTGTTGTATTTTATGGATTTCTTCTTTATTAGCGTATGACGCTTGATGGATGAGGCATCTAAGTTGCGTTTTTATTTTATTTCTTTTTCCGCCTCTCGATTTTGAAACATTTGGAACAGGGGGAATATTTCGTATTTTGGATCACTTCTTGGCTTACTGATTTTGCTTGGCTTTGGTCCTAGGTTGAGGATTTCGGGTTTCTGTTTCTGCGAGGCACCTTCCTTCAGTAATCGCTTCCAGCGTTCTTCTGCTTCTTCAAGGTCCTTAAGAAGTTCGTCCCAGGGTTGGTCCATCAATTAAAGGATTTAAATAAAAAAAAATTTTTATATTCTATAGATGGTCCCTGCTAAGCATAAGCTCTCTATGCGGGGGTCTATATTTAGGTCTTTTTCACTTAAAAGGATAAGCAATAGTGCTGTTTATTCCTTATAAATGAAAGGGCAGGATCGCCATGTAATGTTTCATGAAAATAAACACAGGCGCATTGATTGATCAAAGTAAATTGATACTTTATTAAACAAATTCCTCAGCTTATATACTAACAATGAGAAGTTCGCTTTTTCTTATTTCTACTTATTCTAATATACATACATTCATACATTCATACCTTAATACATTAATATTACATTGTATCAAATATACATACATACATTGTACCAGGCTGTGTACATTTGAAGTTCAATGCCATTTTACTTTTGTCATAGTAACAATTTATACGAATCAGCATAATTCTAACTATTTAGCAATAGCGAGCATTGACCGAAAAGTATAAGAATATTATGTTACTTAAATTCCAATGTTTATGACTAAGTGTGTTTGCAATTAAAATCGTTACTGACCTATCTCAAGAAGACGTTGACTTTCAGTTAGTTCAGTTTGTTTACATACTATTGAATACTATTGTTTATGTATGAATATCATGTTGCTGTGACTGTTTGGTGAGGTTCATGCATATGTGATACTATGTATACACTACATAGTGTTGCTACTCACCACCTGCCTTCCTCCTCACAGAGGGTGCACATGTCAACTAGCATGATAATGTCAAATAAAATTGCGAAATATATCCGCCAGCTGTATCACTTGTAGCCCGTCGAAGCATTTTGAAGTATTCCTTCCATCTTCATCCACATTCTTGGCTGAGCTAATCTCTGGTTTGTTTTCTATTCTGGTTGATGCCTTAGTTTTCTACTTGCGTTTAGATTAGACTGGCCCTTATTTATAGAAAATTCCTTCGATTTCCGATTGCTGGGCGGAAAAAGTTTCCTTTTGAAACCAAATGCTTAGCATTAAAATTTGGTAGCGATCGGAGAACGTTTGAGCCTGCCGCCCAAGACTTAAAGTTTGAAAAATCGAAATATATGGGAAAAATCAATGTTTTTATTGAAATACTTAAATTTTAATACATAAAACTAGTTTTAGTTGTTGATTTTTAATATTTAATTGAATTGCCAATTAAATTACCATTTCAGCGAGCTTTATAAATCCAAAATTTAATGAAAAATATCAAAGTTAGACAATTTTATAGCTGAAAAATACTAAATACAGGCAAATTTAAGTGAGTGTGGATTTCTTATGTGAAGGGAATTTCTGACGATATGACTCGACGAACTGAAATACCAATTGTTTTTGATTTTCGTCATTTGTTAAGATTCGATTGTAATCTTTCATGAATTTGACGCCGCGTTCGGCAGCATCGTTTACGACGAACAAATTACGACGAACTACACGTCCGAAAATTGCCACCGTTTCCACCAAGGAATGTGACTGTGAGGTGTAGAAATTCTTTATAATCAGCGCGAATTTGATCTTTTTGTAAATTTTGATAGCAGACATGTTTGACTTCATCACAATCCTCTTCGCTTATTTTTGAACGGACAATTTCGTCGTCGAGACCGCATTTGAATGAAGTTTGATTGAGATTGTCCCAAGCTTCCGCAAATCGATTGAAAATAGGAACTTCGGGTGCACTGGTCGCTGAGTATTTCAAGTCAAAAACACTTTTCAAGACAATTTCGAAAATATGATGACGACATGGAAGTTTGATTAATTTCCGCTGTAAATATTGTTGTAAGAATGCGATTGCACCATTGTTAGGACCAGTGTTTGAAGAAGTAGTGTCGAAACTCATCGCACCAACGCGATCAATGATATTCCAACTAATTAAAGCATTACGAACAGCGCCCGCAATATTCTCTCCCGTGGCGGGTTCTACAATTGCTGCACTGAGAAATTTTGCGGTGCCTTTATAACTGACGAGAATTGCGATTCGCTCAACTTTTTTTTTACCAACTATTGCTTCCATTAATTTGCCATCCCAATGAACAACTAATGATTGTGCACTATTTATCTACGGAAAAAAATATATATATAATTAAAATTAAACCAAAAGTAAAGTAAATTACGTCTTCGACGAACTCGGCCTGAATCTTCTCAAATTCTTTTTCACGGTGCTTTCTTCGTAAATTTTGGAGAGACGTTCGATTGACAACATGCTCATCAACGTTGACACGCAAGGCTTCTGCCACTGCCATTATTATATGTATTGCTTTTCTATCGGAAACCTTAGCATCATCCAGAGCGGCTGAAAGACGTGGTGTTATCAATTGCGTACGGCCTCTTCTTTCCTCTGGTTGAGTGTCATAATCGTCCACGTCCATTGTTGGATCGTTGTCGTCGGAAATATTATCGCTTTCACTAGCACTATTGTTTTCTTCAATCGCTGAATGAAATCATAAAAGAAGTTATAAATTCATTCATTCCAATAATTGATATGTATTATACAATGCAAATTAAAAATATTTACCAATATCTACGTTTTGAGACTCATCGTGCTTTCGCTTTCGTGACTCTTCTCTTGCTCTTCGCTCCTGCGATCGCTTTTCACGGCTGAATAAATGCTTATCGACTCCGATCATGCATCTGGGGCGCCCTTTTTGTCTTTGTTTCAATAAAAATTCCCGATCATCTTCAATGCGAATCATCTGCAACGCGTTGTTGTGAGCAATGTCGAAGAGATTGTCCAAATTTTCGAGAAATTCTGCCTGATCTTTGTTCGCTTTCCCTTTCGACGACTTTTTAGAAACACGTCGCCATTCATTGTACAGTTTTATCAATTTATCAGCACATTTGTACAAATCACGGATCGGTAAGCGGGCTTGTAGCCAAAAAAGGGATGCAGCGTTCACTGCCAATCTTGCACTTTCTTTCTGCGATATCGAATCGAATATTATAAAAATAGACTTGCAATACTTGTCGATTGGAGGGTAATTTAGCTCCACTTATTTGATGTGTCACATTGCCAATCAAATATATTTGACGTAATACTTTATCAGACGTACGAGTAATCACTTTTGATGTGGTTGGTTCCATTTCGGCAAAGGTTGATGGTTCGTCCGACTTTATATTATCAAGCTGCAAATCAAAAATGCAATCTTGGTTACAGACAATTTAATTATTATATTAATTAATTATTGCCAATTAATGGTAATTTAATTGGCAATTCAATTAAATATTAAAAATCAACAACTAAAACTAGTTTTATATATTAAAATTTAAGTATTTCAATAAAAACATTGATTTTTCCCATATATTTCAATTTTTCAAACTTTAAGTCTTGGGCGGCAGGCTCAAACGTTCTCCGATCGCTACCAAATTTTAATGCTAAGCATTTGGTATCAAAAGGAAACTTTTTCCGCCCAGCAATCGGAAATCTATATCAAAATTGTGTGTCATGCATTACTTACGTAGCATATGGTAATTTTGGATATTAAAATTACACATTCCACATTTTTCAAATGATCAAATTTCGGTTGAGCCCCCATATTGTTGGATTTATATTAGCATAATTAAGGGTCATTGTAACAACTTGGCAATACTAGTTGAAGGCAGAATTTTGTCGTACGGATAAGCAGTTTATTTCTATTACAACTCTACTTTAACTGAAAGTGAGCGATAAGTTAAAGGCAAGTTTATCATACCTGGTATGTTAAAATAAATTTGTAATAATTATAAACTGTTTATTCGTCCGACAAAATTCTGTCTTTAACTATTTCCAAGTTGTAATAATGGGCCTTAGACTCTGTTAACAGTGTAATTTAGTATATTTAATAATAGTTACGTTTATCTCATATTGAAGCATATGATGTTAAATAACTATCTAAACTATAATTAATTGCATGCTCAAAAAGCGCATTAGCGATATTCGGTATTTGTTACAAATAGTCTTGCAAAGATGCAAAATGCTTTGCAAAGAAGAAAATGCAAAATATCAAAGCTTTTTATGAAATGTTATAGCAAATTTGTGTATTTTGTTTTTAGACCATTTTAAATAAACACGGAATACCGCCAATATTACTTAAACATACATATGAACTCTATTTGCATGTTCTTGCTGAACATTACAATCCTATGATATTATTTAGTCAGGCAATATAGATACTTATTACAATTATGCATCATGTACTATTTACTTAAGCTATAGTAGTGCTGGTTGGTAATATTACTCTATTTTATTGTTTTTGTCAAGATTTTTCAAATGATCATATCCCGGTCGAGCCCCCAATTTGTGGGATTTACACTTGCATACTTTCCTATTTTTTTTTTTACTTTTACTTCGTAATAGTGATTTTATTTTTAAAAATTCAAAGCTTATATACTAATTTTATCCTAAGTCAACATAAATTCCAAACACAGGGAATTCATAGACGTTGGAAAGTCCTTGCCCTGCAAATCGAGAACAAAAATTTCAAGGGCGATGTCTTCAAGAACAGGAAACCGCGGGAGGGCCTCTGGGGCTAAAACAGCTGGAATCCTGTTGTTGCCCTCAATGGACAGGTGTGTGGTGCTGTAGCAGGAGTCCGGACGTCTCAAGAGGCACATCTGAAGTGACTCCAGTGACACTCCCGCCACTCGAGGAAGGCATTGGAGTACAATTGAGATAGTCAGTGAATTTCGCAGCAGCTTATAATCGGGAAATTTTTTTTCCCCAGGTAATAGAGCTCTGGGCAACAGCAACACAGCTTTTCCAACAACAACAACCAAGAAGAGATTGTCAGTGAACTCAGCAGCAGCTTATAATTGAGAAGTTTTTTTTTCCCCAGGTAATAGCTCCGGGCAACAGCAGCAGAGCTTTTCCAACAACAGCCAAGGAAGAACACGACTAAGGAAGAACACGGAGTCAAGATATATATGTATATATATATATATATATATATATATATATATATATATATATATATATATATATATATATATATATATATATATATATATATATATATATATATATATATATATATATATATATATATATATATATATATATATATATATATATATATATATATATATATATATATATATATATATATATATATATATATATATATATATATATATATATATATATATATATATATATATATATATATATATATATATATATATATATATATATATATATATATATATATATATATATATATATATATATATATATATATATATATATATATATATATATATATATATATATATATATATATATATATATATATATATATATATATATATATATATATATATATATATATATATATATATATATATATATATATATATATATATATATATATATATATATATATATATATATATATATATATATATATATATATATATATATATATATATATATATATATATATATATATATATATATATATATATATATATATATATATATATATATATATATATATATATATATTATATATATATATATATATATATATATATATATATATATATATATATATATATATATATATATATATATATATATATATATATATATATATATATATATATATATATATATATATATATATATATATATATATATATATATATATATATATATATATATATATATATATATATATATATATATATATATATATATATATATATATATATATATATATATATATATATATATATATATATATATATATATATATATATAATATATATATATATATATATATATATATATATATATATATATATATATATATATATATATATATATATATATATATATATATATATATATATAATATATATATATATATATATATATATATATATATATATATATATATATATATAATATATATATATATATATATATATATATATATATATATATATATATATATATATATATATATATATATATATATATATATATATATATATATATATAAGTTAATCAAGGACGAAACCTTGATTTAAAAAAATTACTGTCAGGCCACATAAGTGGCCTGACAGCCTGTGTACTCACACAACTGTATTTAATAAAACCAAAAACCGATTTATGTTGTTTAAGCTTCCAAATCCCAATTTGAATTGAATTTTATTTTATTAATTTTTATTAATTATAATTCCTTAAAATTACTGTGGGAAAATGCTTACACTTCTATTTTACATGGTTTGATTTTATTAAGCATTTTAAATACGGATCACATTACAACACGCGCAGACATTTATTTTGTTTGTTGCAATATGATTTCACAATAAGGTTCAATATACTCATTTCTAGGTCATACTTATTTATTAAGAATGTTAGCACAAATAATAAGGGTATTAACTTTTATTAAGAATATTAGCGGAAATAATAAGGGTATTAACTCCCCCCCGTTTAAGTATCAGCGTCCCGCTGATTAGACCGATTCTTTGGCGGTAGGTTCGGGTGACTGTATTGCCGGGATTTTTAGCGTTGCGAATATTCTTTTCCAAAGGACTACTATGATGATTGCAATGACGGCTAGTAAAAAATAGCCAGTCAAGTGTGACCAGAATGAGAGATGCAAATGGTATTTTAGATGCCCAATATGTTTATTATTCTTTTCGTGAAGTTCATGCAAAAGATTCACGTCGAGCTTACGTTCCTTTTCATAAACATTAGCAAGCAAAGGAGGTAGGGCTTGTACACTGGTTATCTTTTCATTTTTAAATTTCTTGTCCCCAATTTCAATTGTTTCGTTAAAAAATTTTACTAAGTACGTACCCTCTAGGCTTCTGTTGCCGTTCTGGGAGTGAATGATACCTTTAAAATTTGTGACAAATATAATGTCGTCTTCTAGTTGTTCAATCACAACCTCTTTGTTTGATACGAAGGTACAATTTGCGTTGATACCTCTCAAGATTCTTGGCAAGCAGTCGTCAATATTAAGCTTCTTTAATTGCTGTGTGTTGCAAATTGTTGTATTTCTTATCATCGTGCAGCCCCCACCAATGCCATAAACGTTGTCATGGTTCAGCAGGACTGAGCCATATTTCAAATCAAGTTGTCTGTTTTCAATTATGGATGCCTTTATCGTAATTCTTTCGTATTTCTTTGAATTAACTTTTGGTATTGACAGAACATACAGTAGGGAAGTTCCGTTCGAAAATATACTCGGCCTACCGTATTCAATAGCCTCTACCTCGTTGCTGTATGGTAGTGAATCTACTTCGGAGACTATTCGATGAATTTCTTCCATATCTAAAAGATTGGTATTGATTATGCCACTTTTCGCTAGCTGACAGGCTCGTACAACCTCTTCAATATCCTCTTTTACAATAAGCAGCTGGTTTAACGACTCCTCGCTAGTTGTATCGAATAACTTGTTATTTATAGCATATTGGTGTTCGTTGTTATCTATTAGCTTCTCTTGACCTTGTAATACTTGGTTCCAATCCGCTGCATCGGGATTCCCTGCAATCCATTTCCACGCTGAACCAATCCAATCTATAGATCTTTTATTTCTTTTGATATTCTTGATTGAATTTATTCGATCGTAGGACTTTTGGAGGTAGTATTGAAACGCTTCTTTGTTAAGTTCATTGTTTTCAGTGGAAAAAAAGACTTCAGCAGTAGTATTCAGCATTCTTTCTAGTTTTTCGAGGTTTATAACATGCACAATATTGAGATAGCCGCTTATTATCCAACCTTCTCCATTTTTTACAGTCACAATAGGTGATTGGTATTCGAATACCTGATAGGCACCAACGATGGGGAGTAATAGGAGTATGCTTAAGTGATAAAATTTCAGATTAAAATATAACCAAATTTATAAATGAATTTAATAGATTTTCCCACTTTTATATGTAAGTTTATATACAAATTTTAGTAAGTTCATAGTTTCCTTATTTTTTTGTTACAATTTTCTCTTTTCTTTTTTTTTTTTTGAAATTTTGAAATATAATTAGTAAAAATTGGGCTTATGGTTTATTACAAAAAAAATTTTATTAACAAATTGGATTTGACTTTTTATATGACTTGTTAGATAAATTCTTTGTTCAAATTAGTTTCCAATTTTTAAATTTAGCCTTATGGCCCTTAGTCGATTATAATCTTTAGTTATTAAGTATTTGTTTGTAAAATTTCATATGTTTTACAACATTGGCTTTGATTTTCTTTTTTGTTAAGCCTTATTATGTGATTTCTTTAAAAAACAATTATCATTTACTCATATCTTTTTTCTTATCTTAATCTTTCCTTAACTAAGTGTGCTCGGGTATAGGCTTTTTTACATGGGATTTATGGTATTTTCTTCCTTTTTGTGTATAAAGCGTTACCCGATTGTCCCTGGAAACCTTGTGCTGTTTATAAAGTGGCTTATGCTTTGGTTTAATTTGTTTGTCCCTGACAAGGACATTTTGGTTCTCTTCTAAAGTTATTGGGACTGATCTATTCTTATTCAATCGGTCATTAGTGGTTTTTTGATTACTCTCAATAAGACCACGAATGTCCTGGTTTACCTGATCACGGAAATTAACCAATTGTTGGTAATTAAATCTTTCAGATCTGTTAAAAAATATGTCGGAAGGCTTCTTTTTTATAACTGAATGTATTGTGTTATTATAACGGTCTACGGCAAGGTATATCATATCCTTAGGATTGAGGTTCTTTATTTCTTTAGATATGCAACGATAAATTTCTATTAGCGTTGAGTGGAACCTCTCCACCTGCCCATTAACCTCACTTTTCTGCGTAGGTGTAAGATAAATTTCAATATTTAGAGATCTAATAAAGTTTAATGTTGTAGGGGTAAGGAAGCCCCTTTCATTATCCGAAACGATTATGCGTGGTGCTGTAAAGTAGTGAAGGAGTTTGGTTAATTTAGCTCTTAAGTGAATAGCCGAACGATTTTTAATGTGAAAGAGTTTGGCGAACTTTGAAAATTTATCTATGCAACTTATGAATTTAAACCCTTGGAGCTCGAAAATATCCACATGCAAGATTTCACAAGGATACGTAGGGATAGGTGTTGGATGTATTTTAGGCTTAATGGGGTGTCTTTCGTACTTATTCAACCTGCATATTTCGCAGTTCTTTGTGTAATTGTGAATAAGGCTCGCCATGCGGGGAAAATAATAATTTTCCAATATTTGCAAGCCGTTTTCTTTGGGGTTGCGATGAGCTCTCTTATGTTCATTTTCTATTATTTCACAGACCCTTTCTGGATTATTGACATCCTCCACTACCCGTTGAGTGATTCTAAGCTTATAGGAAACAAAATGATTTAAATAAACTCTATTTAGCAATGGGATAAAACATTCAGGAATTTTTATGCCGTTCACACAGCTTGGACTTAAGCATCCTTTTAGTGTTTGTGTCAAAGTTTGGGAAGAGATTTGATCTAAAGTAGCATGATGCCTAGTAAACCCTGGATGTGGTTGTATACTACTGTGTAACTCTTTGCCCTGCCGTATTATAATTTGGTTTTTAAAAACGTTTAGAGGAGCTTCCACATGAGGAATCAGGTCACTAGAATCTTGTTGGGCACTGTGGGCTGTACCGTTATCATCTCCTTGAGACTCATCAGCCGTTATAGTTTCGGAATCACCTTCTGATGCTGTAATTGTTTCCTCATCATTGAGCATATAGACTTGATTTATGTTTGATTCTAATCTAGATAATGCGTCAGCCACAACATTCGATTTGCCAGGTTTATACACTAGTTCATAATTATATTCCTCAATTCTAGCTTTCCACCTCTTCAATTTGGCATTATGATTCTGGTTCCCCAGAGCATAGGTAAGCGGTTGATGGTCAGTAAAGATTTTTATTTTTTTGGCACCGTAAAGGTATGAGCGTAATTTGTCTAAAGCCCAAACAATGGCCAACATTTCCTTCTCGTTGGTCGCATAATTTTCTTCAGCTGCTTTTAGCGAACGGGAAATGAATGCAATGGGTTTATCAGCCCCTGCAAAGTCTTGAGACAAAACCGCTCCAATAGCAAGATTGGAAGCATCGGTAGTCAAATTGAAAGGACGGTCGAAGTCCGGAAATGCCAAAACTTCGGATGACACCAATAAGATTTTCAATTCCTTGAAAGCCTTCAGTGCCTCCTCCGTCAGTGTGATCGGTACTTTCCTAGATCTGTTAGCCTTAACCTGTGCGTTTTCGCCTCGAGTCAGATTGGTTAAGGGCTTGGCGACCTTTGCATGATCTCTGATAAACTTCCTATAATAGGAAGTCATACCGAGGAAACTTTTTAAGTCCTTCAATGTACTAGGCGGAGCCAGATTTTGTATAGCTTGAACCTTCTGGGGGTCTGCTCGTATTCCATCATCTGAGACAATATACCCCAAAAATGATACCTCAGTTTGGAGGAAATGGGTTTTCTCCAGATTTACCTTGAGGCGAGATTCTAATAGTTTCTCAAATATGGTTTCTACATTCCTTAAATGGTCATCAACATCACGACCATAGACAATGATGTCGTCTATATACACATAGCATATCTTCCCAATGTGCTCTTTTAATACGTCGTCAATCATTCTCTGAAAAATAGACGGCGCATTTTTCAAACCAAAGGGTAAACGCAAAAATTCAAATTTCCCATTTAAGGTCGAAAATGCAGTTTTATGTATGTCAGAATCTTTCATTGGAATTTGATGGAATCCCGAAGTTAAGTCCAACGTTGTAAAATATTTGGCCTTGCCTAAGCTTGCCAAAGTTGAATTGATGTCCGGTATTGGGTAGGTGTCAGAGATGGTTACCGCATTTAATCTTTTAAAGTCAATCACCATTCTGTATTGTTTTTCTCCATTCGGTTTGGGTTTCTTTGGTACAACCCATACTGGAGAATTATAAGGGCTTCTTGAGGGTCTTATTATATTTTGGGCTAGTAATTCCGAAATCTGCTCCTCCACAATGGGTCGCATATTCGCTGGGTAAGGATAACTTTTGGTGTAGATCGGCTCATCAGTGCTTGTTTTGATCTCAGCTCGTATAGAGGTAGTGACCATTTCACCTGCCTCGAGTGGACCAAATAGTGCATCGTATCTATCAATTAAGTTTTTTAATTTATGAGCCACCTCTTCTGGAAGGTTTTGCGATATAAAATTTATCTCCCGAGAAAATTTCTCATTTAGAGGCAGAACTGCACCCGTGCTAAGCGTCAGGGTATTATTTTCCCTGTTGATAATGGCACCTAATGCCTTTAGAGTGTCGTCGCCTATAATGCCATCAAACGTTTTTAACCCAGGAAGTATGTAAAATGTTATATTATCCTTAATTCCTATGGATTCGAAAAATCTTCCCTGTATTTTCTCCTTTATTTCTAATGTTCCCCCAGCTGTTTTTATGGGAACCGGTTCTCTTAGTGGAGTGCCCATAGCGCATAAATGGGAAGCTACAAAATTCTTATTCGCGCCAGTGTCTATGAGAAATTTTAAGGGCACCCTAGTTTTTGTTATTACTTTTAAGTATGGAACACTGGAAGGGAGGCCCCTGTCATAAAATTTATATCAGGAAGGGTTGTCTCACTCTCTTGTGTTTCTTCGCCATCATATTCTGCGTATTCGTCATTTGCCAAAGTGTCAGATGTAGGAGGGCGGTGTTGCATAAAGGTATTAAAAAGCTTTTGCCGTTTGAACGGATTCCTAAAATTATCTGACCTGGAACCCATTTTAAATCCTGAAGGCCGATTCATATAATTAACTGCCCTGGATTGCATAGAATTATCTACCTCCATTTTCTCCGCTGGTTTTGGCCCTAGAGGCCTTGGTGGCAATGTTTGCGGTACTAAAGAATTGTTCCACGGTCTAAATTTTCCTCCTTGAAATTTATTATATGGTCTCGCTGGCAATTGTGGTCTATATTCAAAACGCGGCATTGCGTTCATAGGAACAGTTATCTGATTCCGACTAACTGGATGCAAATTGGTGCTTCTCAAACTCAAGTTTTGCATTTCTAGGCACATGGCATATGCCTCCGGTAGTGTCTTGGGTCTTTGCACAATTAATAATCTTGAAAGCTCTCCGTTTAAGCCACGAACAAAAACGTCCAACGCCCTATTACGATACGTTTCTATAAGCGCATCTACGGTTTCCTTAGAATAAGCTTCAGTTCTTATCTTATTTATGATTAAGGAGAATTGGCGATTTACCGTTGCATAAAATTCGTCAATCTTAGAGTTTTTCTGTGTCAATTGGTTCAGTTGGTGTTCAAGGGTACTTATATCCCTTTTATCGGCGTAATGAAGTGATAGGCATTCCTTCATTCTAAGCCAATCCGGCTCAAATACGTTATAGGATACCAGTGCTGTGTCAGCACCTCCCCTTATCTTTTGTCGAATGCTCTGCAATATTGCCCTGTATATGGGCTTGTTTCGGACTATCTCATAGTCACGCAAAATAGATTCCACGCTGTGGATCCATGACACGTAATGAGTTGGGTTGCCATCAAAAGGCTGTAACTCTTTCACTCGGTCAGGTAGTTGAGATATTTCTTTTAGCTCATATTCAGTTCGAGGAGCTGGAGCTGGTTGAGGGTCAGCCTCCGGTGGAGTAGGACCCTTCTCCATGTCCTTGATCTTAGCTTCCAGGACCTTCACCTGGGCAAGAGTTGCATTGAGAGCCCCGGTCATTTCAAGGACTTGCTTCTGTAACGCTTCCATTCTAAAAATTCTTTTAAGGATACCTTTTTTTGGAAACCTCCGTAAATCGTAAACTCAGAAAATATTGAAAATTATAAAAGCAAAGAACAGAACAGTATTTACTTAATAAAGATATTTAGAGAATTTTACACGAGCACAAGACTTCCAGTACAGTTAGAGCACTTAAAAATATTTAAAGGAATCTATAATTTTTTCCTTAAGGGTATCTACCTGAACATCGGTGATGCTGGGAATTTGTGAAAAATATCTAGGAAATTTTTTCTAAAATGAAATGAAGAAAATGGATTTAATAAGAAAATTTATTTAATAATTAATTTCCCTTTTTTTACTCGAATTTGGCTCGTGATTTAAGTTGGGAATAAAACCAAAAACAAAAAGAATTTTCATATGCTCTTTTATTAATTTTCGTTTAGTGAGAAGGTTATTTTCATTTGCAATTTATTTCTTTTCTTATTTTCATTCTCTATGAATTTTATTTAAATCTTATTTGCATTGTGCTGTATAATTTTTATATCTCATTGTATTTTATTTTAATTTTATAATCCTTGAGTGGAGGATCGTGTGGTCCCTTTTCGAGCGGCTACGGCCGACGTACTAAGGCACGATTTGTCTCACCCTGTGAATGCACCAACCTTAATCCTTTATTACCAGGCAAAAAGTGAGGATTAGTTCCCATTAAGTGGTGTAGGTTCAAATGTTGACTACAACTTACAGGTTTTCCGCTAAGTAGCACAGGGTCTTATGTTTACTGCGACTTGCAGGATTTCCGCTAAGTAGCACAGGTTCTTATGTTTACTGCGACTTGCAGAGGAAGCCCCCTTTAGCCTTCTGTAATCTCAATTTAATGAAAGGATGTTGCGAAGGTGGATTGCACATTTCCTCAACAGGATTAGTGATTATTGTTTATTTTGTGACAATTCTAATTTTTTACGCACTGGAGTGCTCGGAGTTCGAGATCGCAGCACGCTGAAACAATTGGTTTCATATTGGTCACTTTATCTAGTTATAGCACATTGCTCCTTCTCTACGGAAGGATTTATATTTTTCCTTTTTGAGAATATATTTTTTCATTTGGTGAACTAGTATTCGTAAAAATTTAACTTCCATTTCCTTTTAGTTTTGTTCGGAAATAATTTTATTTCCGACATGTTTCCAGGAAATGGGAAAATAATTAATAAACTGTCATATGACTAAAATATTAGTTCGCGTTACAAAAAAAATATAATTTGATTATATTTATAGTTAGTTTAAATGTTATAACTTAAAGTTTTACCTTTTTTCAGAGTCCTTTGTTTCAGTAAAAAGATATAATAATTTGTATTACCTTTTTTTAATTTTTTTTTTTTTTTTGGTATTTTAACCTTCTCACATAATTATTTATAACTTTATTCCTGCTTTGGATTTTCTTTCTTACATTCACCAAAGCATTTATTTTTTACACTTTATTTTTTAAATAATTTTTCCTTTATCTTTAATAGAGCATTTACCTTTTTTTCACTTTATCAAAGCATTTAAAATTATTTTTTTAATCACTTTTTATTTTGTTTTGGATTTTTCATCCCACTTTTCACTGAGCCAATTCTTTTTTTTTTTTATATAAGGATCCGGCGCATATCCTTTTTCCCGACTGGCCGGTCCCTGCTCGGGCGCCAGTTAATCAAGGACGAAACCTTGATTTAAAAAAATTACTGTCAGGCCACATAAGTGGCCTGACAGCCTGTGTACTCACACAACTGTATTTAATAAAACCAAAAACCGATTTATGTTGTTTAAGCTTCCAAATCCCAATTTGAATTGAATTTTATTTTATTAATTTTTATTAATTATAATTCCTTAAAATTACTGTGGGAATATGCTTACACTTCTATTTTACATGGTTTGATTTTATTAAGCATTTTAAATACGGATCACATTACAACACGCGCAGACATTTATTTTGTTTGTTGCAATATGATTTCACAATAAGGTTCAATATACTCATTTCTAGGTCATACTTATTTATTAAGAATGTTAGCACAAATAATAAGGGTATTAACTTTTATTAAGAATATTAGCGGAAATAATAAGGGTATTAATTAAAGGTATTATATATTAATTAAAGGTATTATATATATATATATATATATATATATATATATATATATATATATATATATATATATATATATATATATATATATATATATATATATATATATATATATATATATATATATATATATATATATATATATATATATATATATATATATATATATATATATATATATATATATATATATATATATATATATATATATATATATATATATATATGGGACATTTCATGTCAAGTGACCGAACTTTTGAAACCGATGTCTTCCGATCGGGATGAAATTTGCACCAACGTTAGTCCTATTGGATAGTATTTTAGACACAATTTTTCAACAAGATCGGTCAAGAACTCTCTGAGTTAGAGTGGGTCAAAATTTGACATTTTGGCCATACAGGTGTTTTTTCTCATCTATGTAACTTATTACCTATTGTTCTTAGGAAAATTTGTCCCAAATAGTTTAGATAGCTATTTCTTCAATCTTTCTAAAAAAAAAATTAAAAAAATAAAAAAAAAAATTTTTGATTTTTTTTTTGCAAAATTAAAAATTTTTTTGACTTTTTTTTCAAATCGCACCATTTTTTTTTTTTTTTTTTTTTGCTCAAAAGAAAGCTTAGGTCTTTTCCTTTAAAAGCTTTTTGGTCGCTTTGTGGGATGCGAGTGGGATATCTATCAAAATAAATGTATTGTAACCCAAGACCAAGGTTTTAAAATTTTTGCATACGAACTATTTTGAATTTTTTCCTATTTGTGTGTAAGTGTTTCTAAAACCTCAAAAATAAAACTTATACTGAGAAACTAGACAAATTTACCTTTCCGACGGTATGTAACATACCTAACTAAAATTTCATACCCACGATACTGTAATACCCACAATATGTTAACCTCAGAAATAAAATCAATTTTTTTCTATAGAATTTGGAAAAATTTTTTTTTTATTTATTTTTAATATTAATATTAATATTAACTTAATTAATATACAATAATAATAATAATAATAAAAAGATAAATAATTTAATAAAAGTTAATCTTAAACACATTAGATCCATTTATATCATAACTATTTTTGTACCTAATTTATTGTAGCTGATACCCAGTCATTCATCCAGCTTATTTATCGCCTTTATTTGCTGCTTTTTTTGCCAATCCTTTCTTGGCGTTACTACGTTCAGCTGTTGATTTTGGTGCTGGTTTCTTTTTTGGCTTTGGAAAGAAATCGCATTCAATAGAGGCAGAAAACTTTTTCAACTTGAGGCTTCCATCGTCAAGCGGTATAAAAGCATGGTATTGAGCGGTGCCATCGATTGTTACCGCAGCATCGAATCTGCTCTTCAGTGTTTTCAATGTTTCCTCATGATCCTCTTTGCTACTAAAAACTATTTTAGTTTCTTTAAAATAATTCTTTGCCCAATCGAATAAAGCAGTCGCATCTAAGATACGATGTTGATGCGAGCACTGGAGGCTATACTTCGCTGCGTTTCTTTTGAGGTTTGCTCCAATACCATCACATGCTCCTTTACCATGAGCTGTAGGATGAAAATGCCACTCAGCTGGCATTCGAAAATCTTTTTCATGAGCTATAAGATTTGCGAAGCTGCTTTTGTTTTTAAAATGTTGACGAGCTCCGTCCGAAACGTAGTATACCTTCTCAACTGTGAATTCAGATTTTAGATAATTTAGTATTATTTTCTGGTATTCATAAACTGCAACGGTATCATGTTTTAAATCGTCGGATATGATTGCCATACTTTTGTGTTCCAGTTTTTCATCTTTCTTGTAGTAAATAACTACTGTGAATATAGTTGCTTGGTCGTTATTGAAGTGGAATGCTTGTATGGCATCCTGAAGAACATATTTATAGTTTTCTGCGAAATCATATGAAATAACGAATTCACCAGACTTCAAATGTATCTTCAAATCCTGGATGAATGACCATTGCTGTTTGACTAAAAAGTCATGGGTTCTCAAATTTAGCAATCCAGTACACATTTCATCCGCAAAATCATCCACATTTAAAATGATTGTTTTCAATGTGCATCTTTCAGTCTGAAGCCAAGATTCAAATTTGACCTCCTCAATACATTCTCTATCAAAAGAGTTGATTAAATTCTCTTTGATGAATGTGGTTTCCGGGCAATTTGAACATTCACCTAAGTGGCAAGAAGTTGATGCATTAGAACACATGGTCAATTTAAGGCAATCGCGGTAATCGTGCAAATCTTCTGGCGAATCATCTGTTAAGTTCTTTAAGTTGATTTGCTTCAACATCAGTTTAACATTTTCATGGTAAATGCAAACGCATACTGTGTGAGTTCCGCTGCTTCCTGCCAAAACGCAATGTTTTGGCCTCAGTTGGGTAAATTTTGTGAAGCCAATTTTGACATCCTCGTGTTCAGATTGAAATGTTGCGAATAACTCGTTCAGGTTGCAGAGAACCATTCTCTTCTGCATTTGAACTTTCTTGCCATCGATTCGTACAGACACGCAGTCTTTCTTCCCTGGCATCAGGCGACTCATATCATCTCGCTGATAAAACTGAGTTACTAGAGCTTCAGTTTCGCACTCTAAAGTTTTTCCCTTCTTTTTGTTTGGGAGTGTGAGAATCCCATGCTCAGCAACCAATTTTTTAGCAATTCTTGCTTTTCGTTCAGACGTTCCAAACTCAGTCATTATTTTTGCACAACTCCATGTTGATGGAGCAAGCGTGAGAAGTTGAATTCTTTCAGCTCTACTCTGTGATGTTTTGTATTTCTCTTTTATTTGTTCAAGAACTTCTACTGCATCCTTATGATATTGGTTTTGACACTCATTCTTTGAACTTATACCTTCTACTGAAAAGTTCGAATCACCATCATCATCAACAGTTCTGTCATCATTCTCACAACTACTTTTGTCTTCATCTGAAACAACTTCAACGCAAGCCTCATTACTATTCAAATCCGGTAATTCTTTCAACTTTCCGAGCTCTTTCCTGCATGATCCACAAATTAGCAACTGTTTTGACAGCGTAGGGAATTTTTTTAATAAGCCGTCGGAAATATTTCGCATATCTGATGATCTGTGAAACTTTTTCTTAAAGGGATTAAAACAAAAACTTCCATGAATTTTATTTTCAATCTTAGCCTTTTTAGGAGCCGTAGACATTGTGAAGATTAATTATGTTAGAAATTATGTAAATAAAACACGTCTAAACTTTAACGCTGTTTGTAAAAAACTGATTTCCGAATGTCTTCACAATGACAATAAATAGTTTTTTAAGATCATATAGGTAGCGCATTTTAATGAATGTGTGTAAAATCTTTTATTAGGGTCAAGAAGGGATTAGTGTGGTTTAACCGCATGTTACAAAATAATAATGAAGTACCTATTTTAACCAAATGTTACTAATAATAATAAACTACCTGTAATAAAACATTGCCTCCTTTAGCTTTGGCAAGGAACCCCAAATATCCTGCATCGAAACAATTGACTCACTTTTTAATAACAGTTTAGCAGTAGCGGAGTAAGCGCACAGAGAGGTTGACAAAGATCCCCCCCCCCTCCCCACAAAAAACGGCGAGGTGCAGCCGGAGCAAACGCCAGCATGCCAGCGCAGTCAAAAATCTTGCCACATATATATATATATATATATATATATATATATATATATATATATATATATATATATATATATATATATATATATATATATATATATATATATATATATATATATATATATATATATATATATATATATATATATATATATATATATATATATATATATATATATATATATATATATATATATATATATATATATATATATATATATACATACATATATATATATAGATATATATATATATATATATATATATATATATATATATATAAAGGCAAGTTTATCATACCTGGTATGTTAAAATAAATTTGTAATAATTATAAACTGTTTATTCGTCCGACAAAATTCTGTCTTTAACTATTTCCAAGTTGTAATAATGGGCCTTAGACTCTGTTAACAGTGTAATTTAGTATATTTAATAATAGTTACGTTTATCTCATATTGAAGCATATGATGTTAAATAACTATCTAAACTATAATTAATTGCATGCTCAAAAAGCGCATTAGCGATATTCGGTATTTGTTACAAATAGTCTTGCAAAGATGCAAAATGCTTTGCAAAGAAGAAAATGCAAAATATCAAAGCTTTTTATGAAATGTTATAGCAAATTTGTGTATTTTGTTTTTAGACCATTTTAAATAAACACGGAATACCGCCACTATTACTTAAACATACATATGAACTCTATTTGCATGTTCTTGCTGAACATTACAATCCTATGATATTATTTAGTCAGGCAATATAGATACTTATTACAATTATGCATCATGTACTATTTACTTAAGCTATAGTAGTGCTGGTTGGTAATATTACTCTATTTTATTGTTTTTGTCAATATTTTTCAAATGATCATATCCCGGTCGAGCCCCCAATTTGTGGGATTTACACTTGCATACTTTCCTATTTTTTTTTTTTACTTTTACTTCGTAATAGTGATTTTATTTTTAAAAATTCAAAGCTTATATACTAATTTTATCCTAAGTCAACATAAATTCCAAACACAGGGAATTCATAGACGTTGGAAAGTCCTTGCCCTGCAAATCGAGAACAAAAATTTCAAGGGCGATGTCTTCAAGAACAGGAAACCGCGGGAGGGCTTCTGGGGCTAAAACAGCTGGAATCCTGTTGTTGCCCTCAATGGACAGGTGTGTGGTGCTGTAGCAGGAGTCCGGACGTCTCAAGAGGCACATCTGAAGTGACTCCAGTGACACTCCCGCCACTCGAGGAAGGCATTGGAGTACAATTGGGATAGTCAGTGAATTTAGCAGCAGCTTATAATCGGGAAAATTTTTTTCCCCAGGTAATAGAGCTCTGAGCAACAGCAACACAGCTTTTCCAACAACAACAACCAAGAAGAGATTGTCAGTGAACTCAGCAGCAGCTTATAATTGAGAAGTTTTTTTTCCCCAGGTAATAGCTCCGGGCAACAGCAGCAGAGCTTTTCCAACAACAACAGCCAAGGAAGAACACGACTAAGGAAGAACACGGCGTCAAGATATATATGTATATATATATATATATATATATATATATATATATATATATATATATATATGATGATGAATGTTCTGAGAATCCGTCTCGCCTGAAGCAGATTGACCCTAGTGTCAATCGTTCCCGATAGTCTGTCTGATTGTTAATCAGACCCCGAATAAATGTAACACACAACACCTTATGTTAATACATATATCTTAGTTTATTTAAATAGTTATTTTGTTTGTACAGTTTTATGGTTTGATTTGTATGCTTGCGTTTTAGTGGACTGTTCGAATTGATGATGAAAGAGCAACTGAATTTATGTTTAAAACTGTAGAACAAATAGAGTTGATAATATGAAATGTGTTTGAATGTATAAGTGTATAGCAATATAAAAAGTGTGTGAAAAGAAGTGTATGAGAAATAGAGCGTGTTTATCGTTGAGTTGTATTACAGGGAATGGTTCCTCAACATCCCGGGCAGCCCTGAAACAGCGTTTCAGCATATCGGAAGTTTAACAATTTTGGTGATAGATCTGGTCATTGTTCCAGTAGAAGTTTTCAGAAGCACAGCTCTAGCTAAACCGTCACTACCAGGAAAGGTTTGAATCACACGTGCAATAATCCAAGTCGATGGTGGAGTATTTTCTTGTTTGACGAGTACTATATCATCCACTGCAATGTTTGGATGAGTTTTTTGCCATTTAGGACGTTGTTGAAGGGAGGTTAAATATTCGTTACTCCATCTTCGCCAGAAACCCTGATACATGCATTGTATATGTTGCCAGTAATCGAGCCGATTCGTATTGAGTTGTGTTAAATTACCCTCAGGTACCATTGTAGTTGTTCTACCAATTAAGAAGTGTGATGGAGAAAGATAGCCAATTTCAGTGTCTGGAGCAGATCCCAATGGCCTGGAGTTGATGACTGCTTCTATCTGTGCAAGAAGTGTATGCATTTGTTCAAAAGTAAGTATAGTTGAGCCAATAACGCGTCGTAAATGAAGCTTTACAGAGCGGATACCTGACTCCCAGATGCCACCCCAATGCGGTGAATAAGGTAGAATGAAAATCCATTTGATGTCTTCTTTAGCTAATGCAGCAGTGATGATTTCATTGTGTTCTTCAGACAATAGTTGTTGATACATTTCGTTAAGTTTGCGTTTTGCGCCGACAAAGTTTTTACCATTGTCGCTGTATATAGATGAACATTTGCCACGACGTGCCATAAAGCGACGCAGAGCGGCCAAAAAGCATTCTGTGCTTAAGTCTGTTGCTAATTCCAAATGTATGGCTGATGTAACCATACATACGAAGAGGCATATATAACCCTTAGATGTTTTTGTGTTGCGTCCGCGATGAATTTTCAGTGTGAATGGACCAGCATAATCACATCCAGCATTTTGAAATGGAAAGGCCTGTCTAACGCGTACCTTAGGTAGATCAGCCATCCGTTGTTGTGTAACGTGTTGAGCGTGTCGAAAACATCTTAAGCATTGATGAGTTATTTTACGTATTAAGTTCCTGGCTCCAAGAATCCAATAATGTTGTCTGACAATTACAAATAGTGCTGATACGCCAGGATGCAAATTCTTTACGTGTTCCTCGTTGAGGATAAGTCTGGTGATTTTATGTTCCTTTGGTAAGATTATTGGGTGTTGAGTTTCCGTTGAAAGCTCCGAATTTGATATTCTTCCGCCAACCCTTAGAAGTCCATTTTCATCGATAAATGGTGAGAGTTGAATTAATCTTGAATTGCTTGGAAATTTAGCGTTATGAAGAAGACTATTTTTCTCAGCGAAAAAACAATTTTGAGCCATTCTTAAACAAATAATTTTGCCATCTTTAATTTCATCGTATGTTAAAGTTTTAGCAGGAACTTTGATTTTGTGTATAACAATGTTTATAAAGCGTTTTACATATGCTGCGATACGTATAAGTTTATACCAATGAGAAACATCTCTAAGAATTTGTTCTAGAGGATGTACATTACGACTGTCAATTTTTAAAGTTATTGCGACGTTTGTGACAAATTTTGAAGTAGCCTTCATTTCGGCAATCACGTTGTCATTATCAAATGTGTGTTGTGTGTCTTCAGAAGACCTAAATTGTTGGAGATTTTTCAAAAAAGATGGACCTGACCACCAGAGGTCAAGTTCGATGAGTTGATCGACCATTAGGCCACGTGAAGCACAATCTGCCGGGTTTTCTTTAGTATTCACGTGTCTCCACACGTTGCGAGGTAGAGTTTCTAAAATTTCCGACGTACGATTCCCTACAAACGTTTTTAATCTAGTTGGCTGCATAGATAGCCAAGATAGTACAACCGTAGAGTCGCACCAAGCGTAAATTTCAATTTGTTGATGAGGAAGTGATTTGATAATAGATTTCATCAAGCGTGTTAGCAGCAAAGCTCCGCATAATTCCAGCCTAGGAAGAGAAATTTGCTTTAGTGGTGCCACCCGAGTCTTTGATGCCAATATATTTATGAAAACGTTTCCTTCTGTATCTATCATTCTGCAATATACGACAGCAGCATAGGCCTTAATTGAGGCATCACTAAAGCCATGTAGTTGCATTGTTGATTCGGAATTAGGCACATATCTAGGTAAGCTTAATTTTGATAGATTCTGTAAATCATTCCTGTACCTCAGCCATAACTGTTCTAAGTCAGGTGGTAGTGGTTCGTCCCATTGAAGATTCAGTAACCACAATTCCTGAAACATTATCTTGAATTTCACGACAACTGGTGAAACCAAACCAAGTGGATCAAATATTCGAGCGACGTCCGATATTACATTTCTTTTCGTAGCCTTTTTATCGTCTTCTATATTTATTCTATACCGAATAAAACCTTCATTCGCACTCCAATAAATGCCTAGAACCTTTGTTGTATCGTTGCCGTCATTTGGCAAAATGTCATGATTGTTATTGTTGTTAGGTAGGGTGATCTCACCGCAGTTTGATACCCATTTACTCAATCCGAGTCCAGCTTGTGAAAGTAAGTCAATGAGTTCTGCACGTTTTACAATAATTTCTTCCGTTGACGAGGCACCCGTTAGTACATCGTCGACGTAGAAGTCCTCGAGTAGAATTTTCGATGCTTTAGGATGAGACTCCTTGTAGTCTCTTGCCAATTGTTCCAACACCCTTACAGAAAGGTATGGTGCGGAAGCTGTTCCGTATGTGACCGTACATAATTGAAAATGTTTAAGCGTATCGTTAGGATTTTCTCTCCACAGAATGCGTTGAAAATTACGATGATCTTCCGCCACCCAAATTTGGCGAAACATTTTGATAATATCTGCCGAAAATACAAATTTATGCAAACGAAACCGAAAGCAAACAGCAAATAAATTACGTTGAATTGATGGGCCAATATGTAGTTTGTCATTCAATGAGCTACCATTCGCGTCCTGAAATGAGCCATCAAATACTACCCGCAGTTTAGGACCAACAACTGGATGATGTGGTAAATAAAATAAACGTCCATCAGTGACATCTATTTCCTCTGGTGAAAGTTCACGCATATGTCCCAAACTGTGATATTCCCTCATAAATGTTGTATAATTCTCTTTCAACGATAGATTTCTGGAGAGTCTACGCTCAGTAGCATTAAATCTCGTAAGCGCGCCCTGATAGGTATTACCAAATATAGGATTTTCTTCCTTGAACGGAAGCTCTACTATATAACGTCCATCTGCATGTCGTGTATGTGTATCCTTAAAATGTTGTTCAACCCATGCAGATTCATCAGCTTGTTTTATTCCTATATCTGTTTCCTCGATTTCCCAAAATGATTGAATTGTTTTATCAATGTCTGTTAAAGTAAGTAATGATGAACATGATGGTTGATTTTGACCTGATGACTTTGCCGATGTGACTACCCAACCGAAAATTGTAGAAATAGCTATTGTGTTACCCTTATCATCACGTAGCTTATCCTGTGTTAATACATCCCATACATAGTCTGCACCAAGTAAAATGTCAATGGGATTCGAATGATAGAATGATGGGTCAGCAAGGTGAACCGCATCCAATATTTTGCGATCGTAATATTTTATTGTAGTTCGTGGTAGAGACGACGTAATTCGGCCTAAAATGTGTACCTGAGCATCAATAGAAATGTCTGAATTTCTAGCCTTCATTGATAAATAACTATGACCATGTGTTGATTCTGCCCTTACTGCCGAAATTCCAGTAAGTGCTATTTTAGAGTGAAAGCGAGGCAAGCCCAAACGTTTTAGACAATCTTCTGTGATATACGACAATTCTGACGCAGTATCGAGCAGGAGACGGCAAGTGATAAAATTACCTCTGCAATTACGAACATCGACTAAAGCTGTGGGAAGAATGTGAGTAATATTCTTTCTCAAAACCGATGCAGTGTTACGCTGAGATACCACCGTATTCAACGACACTGGCTGCGAACAACTAGGCTCCGGTGTAGCCCGTTGGCTAGTGTGAGATTCCGAACAAATAGCGACCTGACCCTGTTTGTACGGTATACCCTGAGTATGATGTAACAATGAGTGATGATTCCGTTGGCAGGAATCGCATTTATGTTGAGATTTGCAAGAACTAACTGAGTGACCCTTCTGTGATATACGACAATTCTGACGCAGTATCGAGCAGGAGACGGCAAGTGATAAAATTACCTCTGCAATTACGAACATCGACTAAAGCTGTGGGAAGAATGTGAGTAATATTCTTTCTCAAAACCGATGCAGTGTTACGCTGAGATACCACCGTATTCAACGACACTGGCTGCGAACAACTAGGCTCCGGTGTAGCCCGTTGGCTAGTGTGAGATTCCGAACAAATAGCGACCTGACCCTGTTTGTACGGTATACCCTGAGTATGATGTAACAATGAGTGATGATTCCGTTGGCAGGAATCGCATTTATGTTGAGATTTGCAAGAACTAACTGAGTGACCCTTACGTAGACAATTATAGCAAAGGCCCTTTTTCTTTACAATTAAACGACGTTGATCAACAGATAACGATATAAAATGCGGACATTTATGTGTTTGATGATCCATTGAGCCGCAGTCCAAACAATTTTGTTGTACATTTGTAGCCACTAACGATGTAGATGGATTCCTTTTATAATGCGTTGATTTAGCAGCAGTACCTTTTCCCAATTCTAACTCTTCACAGCATTGATCCAAAAACGTTAAAAACTTTGAAATAGTAGGTTTAGGGTCATCACGAGATTTTTCTATCCATTTACGGCGGGATTCAGAATCAAGTTTATTCTGCAAGATGTAAATAAGCCAATGATCACGTTCGTTGTAAGCAATTGCGTCCAAGCCCCTAACTACTTCATTCGAAATGTCAGAAATTTTTCTTAAACCAATAGAATTCTCCTCCTTCATGGAAGGGAGGGACATAAATGTTTCAATGTACGATGTTACTATGTGACGAGGTCGATCAAAACGCTCTTTGAGTCGATCCCATGCACTGTTATATGATGAATCCGATATTTGCATGTGTTTAATTAGATTTGCCGCGTCATCTTTTATAAGTGATTTTAAATACTGAAACTTTTGAATATTTGACAAATGTGGTCTAGAATCAATCGCGCTAATAAATAAATCTTTAAACGCCGGCCAATCTTTGTAACGCCCAGTAAACGGTTCTATTCTAATCTTAGGCAAGTCTTCATTACGAGATGTCGTTGGACTGTCAAGTCTCTGCAGCAATGTTGAATGTTGTTCAGCCAGACGAGAAAAAATTTCGATCTGTGGTTCACTAGTTGAATGTTGTGGATTAAGAGATTTTAAAACCCTTTTAAACCACGCCTGACATGTTATAAATTTTTCTTCGTAATCTACCAATTCATCTTCCGGATCTACGAAGCCCTCTTCCGCCTCATAACCGTATAATTCGCTAGTATACTCTATTAATTTGTTATACGCAGACTCCAATCGAACAATTCGTGCTTCTATTTGCTCTGCAAATAGTTCCCCAGGAGGATGTTGAATAAACGTATATGCACGAGTAATCGCGCTTTTCTCCAAACGACGTTTTGTTTGAATAGCTTTCATCCCAGACATGGTGAATTAATTTATAAAATTATCAAAAATTTTGTACTTACAGATTTACGGTCTATGTTTTTATCGCTTGTAGTTTTTCGCTTGCAGATTTGGTTGTGTTCAGCTACAATTGTTTTTATTT
>CATQFL010000045.1:0-2500 GCA_956483635.1 Panzeria rudis | reverse complement strand
GTTTCGGATCATAGCCACCTTCATGAATTAACGCTTTTAACTCTGTCGGGTAGCGTTCTGCAGCAGTTATATCAGCGCTAGCTGCTTCGCCTTTAAGAGCAATGCTGTGCAGATTTGCTCGTACCTTGAATCTCTCAAACCAGCCCTGACTAGCTTCAAATGCTTCATTCTTCTCTGTATTACTACCACTAGCATTATCGTTGGATACTGCTTTACTTTTTATGTCATCAAATAAGCTTTTTGCTTTCGTCTGAATTACCATTTTACTTAATGGTATTCTCTGTGCAACTTGATTTTCAATCCAAATAGAAAGCAAGGACTCCATTTTGATCATCAAAGCACTCCTTGTACGGGTCATCGTTTTAGCATCTAATGATGTTGCAGATTTTGCAGCCTCTCTTATTTTATCCCCATCTCGATCTCTAATAGTTCTGACAGTTGTTGCAGCCAGACCAACAGCCTTTGCTATCTCCACAGCCTTCTCTCCCTTATCAAATCGTCGCAGAATATCTAATTTTGTATCCAAGCTGATAGATTTTTTTTTATTTTTGGTAATTCTACCAGCAACGCCCTTTCCACTCATTTGTCTAAAAAATTACAAGTGTATGGAAAAAAATTAACATAACACTGCCAATAAATAAATTGAAAAAATATATACCTTTTTTGTAACCAGAAACAACCCGTAAAAATTTATAAAAATTTATTATTCTCTTTTAAAAAAAGCGCAACTCACTAATTGAAACGTTACATAAAGCACAACACACTAACTGAAACTGAACTCTAAAATTAGCAAAACAAAGTGAAAATAAAACTGTATTAAAATTGCGTTGATTTTCAGTAAGAAAGGGAATCCCCGAGTTTTGATGGCATGGCGCAATTAGAAACAATAGTCTTGCCATCTTTTAGAAACAAAAAGAAAATTTCAAAATATATTAAAGACTCGAACCTAAAACAACGCAACTTCGAAAATCTAACGACGCATAGTGCAAATTAGTACTAATTTAGCAGCGACGCAACTTCGAAAAAACGCAAAACGAAACGACGCAAAGCGAGGTATTGGTGTATATATATATATATATATATATATATATATATATATATATATATATATATATATATATATATATATATATTGGGTGTTTTTTATTGAGGTATAGAACTTTAAGTTGGCATCACTTTTTTTACTGGCGGCCATTTTGTCAGCTGTCAAGTGATTAATATTTAGTTTGGTTTGCCATTTCATCATGAACAGGTTGACAAAAAAACAACGCTTGCAAATCGTGCAAATTTATTTCGAAAATAATGGTTCAGTTCGCGAAGTTTACCGCAAGCTCCGTCCATATGGTCGACATAATCGTCCATCAGAGTAATTAATTCGGTTAACCATGGATCGTTTTCGCACTACGTTTACTCTATGTGATAATACGCATCCGCAGAGACGTCGAACAGTGCGCACCGAAGAAACAATTGCCGCTGTAGAGCAAAGTGTTGAAGAGGACCCGAATGAATCGATTCGCCACCGTGCACAGCAATTGGAGCTTTGTCCATCAAATTGAAAATTGGACCTGTAGAATTGGCTTTATTCGAGCCAGCCGCGGCGGCCACATGCCCGAAATCATATTTAAACATTAATGGCATAAAATTATCCTTCCAATAAAGCCAAATTGATGGACATTAAAACGATTTTCTTGTGTTTTATTTCAATTCGAAGTTCTATACCTCTAACAAAAACACCCTGTATATATATATATATATATACTATATATATATATATATATATATATATATATATATATATATATATATATATATATATATATATATATATATATATACAGTAAAATCTCGGAAAAGTTAATCAAAATGTCCCAAGGGTAATTAACTTTTTCGAATTATTAACTTTTCCGAAGGTTTTTTAAATTTATCGAAATAAAGCTTAAAGCATATATTTCTGTAAATAATATTTTTATTTCATTTATTTTTAATATTATACATATGTATGTACATACTTATGATTAATTAAAAAATTTCAGTTATGTATTAGGTAATGTGAAATAACTTTTTAAAGTTGTTTGTTTCTTGCTTTTGTTGTGGTAGGCTGCTACTAATTTAGTGCGTTTGAGAATCAAGTCTTCCACCTCTTTTACATCATTTTTGAAGTATTTTATTAAATTATTTATGCTTTGGAGTGCTAAATTATAACTAACTTCCTTTTGTGGGCTACTTTGCTCGATATCTGAGTCAGAGCTATCAGAAGACAATTCGCATTCTACATCCTCTGTTGCTTGATCTTCATTCCAGCCTTCTACGTCATCTATGTTGATCTCCACATTATCGGCCACCTTCGAAAGTAAAACTTGAACTTCGTTAATTGAATTGTTGTATTCGCTGTTCAGTGCAATAAGCGCAGACAGTGGAATGTTGTCTTCGTCTTGATATTCATCATCATCCCACTTGTTTATTTTATTCCATGAGTTGCTGAGAACACTTGGCAACAATT
>CATQFL010000044.1:0-76603 GCA_956483635.1 Panzeria rudis | reverse complement strand
TTGTTTGTGCTTGTGTACACTAACAGCCATATTCATAAATATTTAAAACAGCGTAATAAACTACTTTTAAGCAAAATTTCATAAAATTGCATTCATAAATGTATATTACCTGAAAATTTTAGAATAGCTTTAAGGATGGTATGCACCTACTATAAACCTTCAATAAATTCGTATCATCGAAATATCAATTTTAACTTCAAATATATTTGCAAATCTAGCACACAGGAATATATGATATGTTATATGATAATATATGATATGTTAAATTAGAGCTTAAAGTCTTGGTTATAAGCATTTAAGTATGTTGTTTTAACTTGATAGAATATGATACTAAATTATTTAAGTTTACAAAATTCGCAACAAAATTAGCAAAAAACACCATCAAAACACATAAGCAAAAAGAAATATTAGTGATGTAGAAACAATCAACACAAATGAAAATAGGCTCGTTATTCGAGTGCGTTTTTCATACATGTATAAAGAGTCGTGTGAATTCTTTTGTAATCATTTCACTTTTTTGATTTTACTTCATAGAAAACTTGTATTAAATAAGTTGAGAAATATATTATAAAGAGAGTTCAAAAAAACTTACACGAAAACAATGAAATGCTATTCATTTATTTCAATATCCGGATGGAATCATATTCTTTTTATTGCAACACTAACTACAAAACATGGTGGTGTTGGTACATTCGTAAATTCAGTAATTGTGCAGTAGTCAAAGTCCTGCGTTTGAAAACCATCATTTGGCAATACTCTTCTGCGCCGAAAGTTTCTTTAAGCATGCAATCGGCAGTACTGCTGCAGATTGCTCCAACTGCGGCAGCATTTTTACTAGTGCTGCAATAGTTTGCATACCGGTTGCACAAATTTACTTCATTTACGCATTCACCCGTTGCCAGTATCGAAACCTAAAATCCCTTTAAACACGCAATGTCTATTGTAGTGTTTATGAATATAGTTTTATACGAGTATTTAACAGTTTTTAGCGTGAAACTGTTCAATAACAATTGTGAGTCTTTAACCTAAAACAACATTTTTTTATGAATGTGGCTGAAAGTGTACATTATGCTACGAACACAACTGGGACGAACGACGAACTTTTGGCCGCAAATATTCGTCGCCAAAAAAAAAATTTTGTGTATATGAAAATACACACAATAACGGCGTCCGTCGAAATTCGCCATACACAGCGAACTATGAATAGATTTATTCCTATTTCTTACGCCGGCGAACGATGAAACAATCAGTACCAAGTGGCCATGTTTGGTTTTAGTTTTCAACTGTTTTAGTAAATAGAGTTAATTTTTACTTTAATTATTGTTTTATTATTATTTTATGGGATTTGAAATAAATATAGATAATAATTAACTAAAAAAATTGGTGTCAGTTGTGTAATGCAGCTTATTTTTCCAGCTGGGGTATGACTCAGTCTGTCCAGGGTCGTGTCAAAGGTCTGCTTCCTTTGAGACTAATGCTTAAGAGTGTTACTGTGTGAACACAGTTTTCGGTTACGAAACTACAACTAGCACGAATGTATTTTGTTTCGTACGACCTTATGCTCGGCCGAAGTACGAAATGCTCTATAGTGACTATAGGGTAAATCTGGGGTTCCTCACGACGGTGAGTATAAGGCAAATTCGGGGGACCTTACACTCGTTAAAATACGAAATAATATAAGGTAAATTCAGGAGACCTTACACTCGCTAAAATACGAAGTAGTACGACGATGAATATAAGGTAAACTCGGGAGACCTTACACTGGGGTAATAATACAAAATGATAGAAGGTAAATTCGGAAGACCTTACACTCACTAAAATACGAAATAATTATACGATAATATAATATTATGTAAATTCAGGAGACCTTACACTCGCACCAATATGAGGATGTTCTCGAGATCACACCGATGGGTCAAAGTCGGGCATCGGAGTAGGCGGAGGTTTTCACATCCCACAAATACGATGCAGGATAAACTTTAGGCTACCTAACCAATGTAGCATCACTCAGGCTGAAATATCGGCAATCAAATGGGCGGCCAACTGGTTAAGGTACTATAGTATATTCAATCAGGATATCCGAACTTGTACCGACAGTTAGGCGGCATTACATGCTCTACCTGGTGTTTACACAACATCGGAATTGGTTAAAGAATGCTGGGCATCTCTGAATAAGATGGCGAGACATGCGAACCTAGGGCTCTTCTGGGTACCGGGGCACGCGGGGGTGCCCGGTAACACTATCGCGGACAGTCTAGCCAAGGCTGGTGCCCGCCTACATGAAAATGACATCGACTGGTTAGTAGGTGTCCCACTAAAAAGCTGCAAAATACAAACTCAGCACCAACTATTTGGAGAAGCGCAAACCAGATGGACAAATGAAATCACTAGTGAGTTTTCAAGATCCATCTGGCCCCAGTATAACTTCGCAAGACCTGCAACCATACTTGGGCTTCCTGGTCAACAGCTGCGTATACTCGTAGCGGTCATAACAGGGCACTGTCTTATTGGTGTCCATGCCAGAAGATTAAATCTTCCTTTTAACGATTTCTGTAGAAGTTGTCAGAACGAGGAAGATGAAGAGACTGTCAAGCACCTCCTCTGTCGATATCCAGCACTATTTAGAAATAGAGCGTCATACTTGGGAAATCCTTCACTACCCGAACTAGCAGACCTGGGGAATGCGACATTAGGGGAATAAATGCATTCATACGATACTCAGGTTGGTTTAACACCGACCCAACCTCTGGGATAGGCAGGGCACCTATTTAAATTTCCCTACTATTAATCCCAGGCCTCACAAAGGGACCAAAGGACCCAAGTGGGCCGGTTTTTAGAAACCGGCAGCCTGTTCAACCTAACCTACACTCGCTAAAATACGAAGTAATACTACGACGAATATAAGGTGAATTCGGGAGACCTTACACTTGGCTAGGAAATAATTCTACGAATGAATATAAGGTAAATTCGGGAGACCTTGCACTCGGCTAATACTACAAAATAATATTACAAATGAATATAAGGTAAATTCGGAAGACCTTACACTCGCTAAAATACGAAATAATTAAACGAAGGAATATAAGGCAAATTCGGGAGACCTTACATTCGCTAAAATACGAAATACTTCTACGAATGAATATAAGGTAAATTCGGGAGACCATACACTCGGCTAATACTATTACACTCGGCTAATACTACAAAATAATATTACAAATGAATATAAGGTAAATTCGGGAGAGCTTACACTCGCTAAAATATGAAACAATGGTACCAGTATAACTACACAGAGAAAACAGATCAGTTGAAAAACAGTTAGAACATAAAAATTTCACTATCTTAACTAATATTTCATTACAAGTACTGAATTGCAATAAATTTAATAATATTTCTATTATTTTATCTGAAATAACAAACCTCTGATATATTTTCAGTTGCAATAATAAAACTTTATTATAAAAATTCGGTTGTAAGCCTTAAAGTACGTCTTTGGGTCCAGCAATCGATTAAAGATTTAAAATAATTAATATATTATTAGAAGAACTTGACATGTAAAAATAATTAATATTAAAAAATTATAAAATTTAAAATCCACGTACAACATTAAAAATGAATTCAAAATGTCTATAGTTTCGTAAATAAATTGTAGTACCGTTTATTGTCGAAAGGTAAGTCTTTTAATTTTAATTAATTCAGTACATACTGATTTATTTGGTGTTTCCGCAGATGATGGGTCAAAACAACTTCTACAATGAGCAATATGTTGAAATAATTTTAAAGTATTCAAGCGTGAAGACGTTCCTCTGCCTTCGGATATCTTAGCATATATCATTTTTGCATTAAGAATTGGTCTGGGTAAGTTTCTGAAAGTTTTCTGTCCATAGAACAGTGGTTTCTGTTAATGTACATCTTTCAATACCTTTACAGTTAAACCATAACGTACATTAAACATATGAAGTCTCTGGTTAATACGGATTTTATAAATAAGTAGAATTTTTCAGCAATTGCGATAATGATACATAGGTTGTAGTTTTAATATCATGTTTTATATTTATGTATGTTTGGGTCTGGTTCTTTTTGTTTTTAATAAAAGGCTTGATTTTGGTTTTTATAATTTTGTTTCGATTTTTGTTTATTTTAAATTCAATAGTTTAATTTGTGTTTGTTTATTTGTGGGTTCAATTTTATATTTTATACATCTGGATGTAAATCACCTCTTTATGGTTTTTAGTTTAGGTTTTTTTTTTATTCATTTTCTTTTACATTAATCACAATTTAATTTATATTTTTTGAGTCACAAAATTTGTTCTATTCACTCGAAGGTCAACTTAACAATTGTTCAATTATTACAAGAATAAAAAAGATCAAAGCAAAAGAGAATGGTAATTCTAACAAGAGAGTAAAGATGACTATGTACATGTGTATATAATAAAGTGAAATTTATAAGCATTTAAAGTTGAGAACTGTAAATGATGAAATTAGGGTGATGCTTAATTTTTGATGATATTAGGGCGACGCTTCTAAACATTCCGGCCCCCATGAGTCGGTGAGAATTACCACAATTTCTGAATTGGACCCGAGAAAAGGTAGCCTAGTGCAGATTTTTCGGTCACCACTTGACCTACATCGGTCATTATAGCTCCATCACGTCGGATTCTGTGGTAGACATCGCTACCAATTTCTACTTCGACCGTGGTGTTTGATTGTGGGTCGAGATCTGTCAATGAGTCGGCAGAAAAATCTGTGGTTGGGTCGACGTTGATTGGTGCTGAATAAAGTTTTCTAGGAAGTTCACTTATAATGAGGGCGGTTACTGTAATAGACCACTTGTTCTTGTCGTTATATGAGCGCATCTCGAATCGTGCGAAGTCACGGGCAAACTTAGTAATGATTAGTAACTTGTATTTTTCTACAAAACCTTTGACTATGCGGGATATTCCCATCGATCGGCTGACGATGGCCCGTGTGCTGATGTATGTGTTGTGAGTGTCGCGATCATCAATTATAACTCGAGCCGATGCTGATGGCAGGAAAACTAAATTCCAATTGAAAGAAGGTGGAGTCTGGTCAATGGGTCGTTTCTTTGCGGCGTATACGCTGGTTGTTGGTTTATTGGCTTGTGTTTTTTGGGATCGTACTTGGGCACATTGCTCGCCGCCGTGCAGGAGAGTATTGTGGTGGCCTTGACAAATATGACAACGAGAGTCGCTCTTGCAATCCTTTATTTGATGAGACCGAGCTATGCAATTTGTGCAGTATTCCTTGACTGTCAATATTTCTAAACGTTCAGTTGGTGTGAAGGCCAAAAACTTTGAGCATGTGCGTAAGGGATGATCCTTCAAGCAAATTCCGCAAGAAAACTTCTAGTGTATGGGTCTACGAGGACGAGCTGTCATGGCTGTAATTAGATTTATAGATTAGTGTTGGTAAATTAAATTATTGTTCGATTGGTTATAGGGATGGTAAAACTACAACTTTTGTTATAGGTCTGGTGAGTGACCTAGTTTTCGTTTGAATGTCGACAACTCTGCAGTTTCCATCAGTCCCTAAGTATGTTTTTTGACTCGACCCATTTGCCATTCGTTGGGTGGTAAATAATTGTTTTTTATTACCACTAAGTCATTGATCTTAACATTGTCCTTTTGACTTTTCCATTTATATCTGCGATGTAGCTCTGCGAGATATTCGGACTTCCATCTTTGGCAAAATGAATGGTGGATGACCTTTAAACGTTTCCAGGACTTAAGGGTCTAGAATTCAAGCAAGATTCTATTCGGGTGAGAATCGTGGTAAATTTCATATTTGGGATTGTTTTTCTTAGGTGTGTTTTAAATGACTTTACACCGGCTTCCCAGAGTCCGCCCATGTGTGGGGCTCCGGGAGGGATGAATTTCCATTCGATGCTTTGATGACTATAATTCGAAATTAATTGTGTTTGAAGAGTCTTTATAAATTCAATGCGGTCCTTTTTGATGAGTTCTGCTTCGCCGACGAAATTTTTCCCATTATCCGAAACGATAAGAGCTGGGCATCCACGTCTTCCAATGAAGCGGGCAAAAGCAGCTATGAAAGCTTGGGTCGATAAATCACTGGCGGCTTCTAAATGGACGGCTTTAGTGGCGAAACATACGAAGATACAGACATATCCTTTTGTGATGAGAGAAGCACGTCCCGTGAAATTGCGGATGTCAAAGGGTCCTGCATAATCTACGCCGGTTGTTGTGAATGGTCTAGATAGAGTAGTACGTTCTGGAGGTAATGAAGCCATAATTTGAGTTTGTGTGTCTTTTTTATACAAAACACAGATTTTGCGGTTATGAATCACAGTTTTTACCAAGGGTCGTATTTTGAATATCAAATATTGTGTGCGTAAAACCCGAATCATTAGTTGATTACCGCCGTGTAATGTGATTTTGTGGGTAAATTCGACAAAAAGCGTGATAATCTCGATATATATGGCAGTACTATTGGATGGCGTTTATTATAAGTTAACGATGGTGATTGAACAAGACGACCATTAGCTCGTATAATTTCATGGCGATCCATGAATGGATTTTGCGTTAAGAGGGTGCTATTCGGCGATATGTTTTGCTTCATTTTCAGTTGCTTATATTCTTCTGGAAAAAACTTCTTCTGGGTCAAGATTGTAAGGCGATTCTTGACAGATTCTATTTCTTCTGATGTGATTTCTATTCTGGGCGTTCGAAGCTGAATCCTATTTGCGCCTGTGTTTCTCCAAAATCGTAATACGTATGCTAAAACTCGATAAGCGCGCGACAAACTCGAGAAACGGTTTAATGGATCTTCGTATGTGGTGGTACTAAGTGACTTGATTGTTTTTGCTTCTAGACTAGTGTCATCTGGCATTATGGGCGAAGGCCATTGAATTTTGGGTAATTTTAGCCATGAAGTTCCAGACCACCATAGATTGTGTTCTTTCAATTCATTTGGAGTGCAACCTCGGCTGGCTATGTCTGCTGGATTTTCTCGGGATTCGATGTGATGCCAATTTGAAGTCCCAACCTTATCTACAACTTCAGATATGCGATTGGCTACAAATGTGTTCCAGGTATGAGGCGGTTTCTTTAGCCATGATAAAACGATTGTTGAGTTAGTCCAAAAGTGTGTTTGCATGTGAGGTACTTGAATTTCGGGGATCACTGCTGAGGCTAAATTTGCTAATAAGACAGCTCCACATAGTTCTAATCGAGGTAGAGAATTCTTTTTTTAGTGGCGCTACTCTGGTCTTTGACGCTAGAAGGGAAGTATGTATCTCTTTTTTGGCGTTTGTGATTCTGATGTACAAAGCGGCAGAGTAAGCTTTTTCCGATGCGTCGCTAAAACCATGTAATTCGATGAGACATGAGGGTGTGTAATAAATCCAGCGTGAAATTTTTATGGTGTTAATCGTGGGGCAATTTATTACGAATTTTTTTCCATTTTTGCTCTGTAATGGGTTTCAGTATGTCGTCCCAATCAATTTTATCTAGCCAGATTTGTTGCATGATCAACTTTGCGTCGACTATGACTGGTGCGAGCCAGCCGCAAGGGTCGAAGAATTTGGCGATTGTAGATAGAACTTATCTCTTTGTGTGGGTTGTTTTTAATTTGACATCGGGTGCTGTTAATGTGAAGGAGTCTGAAGAAATGTTCCATTTTATGCCCAGCATCTTTGTTCCAACATTTTCTGATAAATTTAACCAATCTAGAGGTAATAGTTTTTCACTTGGCACATCCTGGATGATACGAGGGTCATTCGAGGTCCATTTCATCAGTTCAAAACCAGTAGATTTTAAAACTGTTGTTATTTCTTTTCGTGATTTGATGGCATCTTCTATAGTGTGGTCACCTGTTAAGACATCGTCCACATACATATTTTGTGTTAAGATTTTTGCCGCTAGGGGATAACTGTTTTCAACATCTTCCGCTAGTTGAAGAAGGGTTCGTATGGCCAGATACGGCGCGCAATTCACTCCAAAAGTGCCTGTTAGGAGTTCATAATCTTCAATAGGATCATTGGAGATTTACGAAACAATATTCGCTGATAGCGGGTTTGGGTTGGGTCAATAAGTATCTGGCGGTCCATTTTTGTTACGTCAGCATTGTAGACAAACCGGTAGAATCTCCACTTTAGTATCAGAAGAACAAGATCTTGCTGTAGAATGGGTCCTGGATATAAAATGTCATTAAGACTATTCTTGTTTGACGTCGGGCAGGAGGCGTTGAAAACTACTCTAAGCTTCGTTGTCAGTCTATCCGGTTTTATTACTGCGTGATGCGGCAGGTAATAATTGGGTGCCTTATTTATATCCAACGGGGAGACCTTTTTCATGTGTCCCAACTCTAAATGTTCTAAGATGACCTCGTCGTACTGTTTTTTGAAGTCTGGTTTTTGATTTAACATGCGCTCCATTCTCAAAAATTGGGCCATGGCTATGTTTCTAGATGAGCCCAATTCTTCTTCTTTTTTAAGCAGTAGGGTAACAATATACCTTCCCGTGTCGTTCTACGGGTTGTAGCTTTGAAATTTGTTTCACAAATAGTGTCCTCATCAAAGCATGTGAGTGTTCGGTCAAGGGACGACGTATGGAATAGTGAAATTGTTGTTTTTGGTTGAGTCGTTTTTGAAATTGGTCCCCCCACAATCCAGCCAAATACTGTTTTTTGTGCCAAAAGGGATCCAATAGACCGCATCGGTGTTTCTAAAAAATCTGGACACGATCGCATTAAGCGTGACTCTTTACATTGTTGGCAAGGATTGAGGTAAATTTTAGGCGTTTTGTTTGATTTGGTTGCATTTTTACTTTTTTAATCTGTATTTGACAAGTTTGTTTGGAAGGAATGAAAATTTTTTCTATTCGCGGTATTCTTACTAGCATCTGGCTTAAAATGAGTCGATTATTCTTTAGGTGGTTTCATATTTCCGACAGATTCCAAAGCTTTGAATTTATGTGTCAGAAATTTATCGAAATCCTCCCATTTCGGAACTTGTGCGCAATCTCCGCGAAAATTTTCAAAATCTTGTACTAGTGTCCTAGGGAGCTTCTGTGAGCAGATGAAAATTAAAAAAGATTCCCATGTTGACGTGTCGATACTTAATAAGCCGAGAGTCTCTCTACAATCATTTATTGTCCTTTGTAATTTTTTGATTGAGGCACCTGACTCAGCAGAGACGTATGGTAGGTCCAAAATAATTTTGTATTCCTCATTGACCTGCATCCATTTGTTTTCATAACGATCTACTAAGTTTTCCCATGCTATAGTAAAACCCTCATTTGTCAACGGTATGTGAGAAATTACCTCTCTGGCTTCGCCACCAGTTTTTTGGGTCAAATAAAAAAGCTTTTGGACATTGCTAATTTTAGAATTTCTAATGTATATGGCTGTGAATAAATCACGAAAACTTGACCATAATTTATAATCCCCAAAAAATATGTCAGTGTCACAAGGTGGCAGCCTTACAAATGACGAGTCATTTTCTAAAGGAGCTGTAGTTATACGCTCTGTTTTGTCAACAACAACTAGTGGTTTTAATGCTTTTTTTCTACGCTCTATAGATGATCGACAACTGCTATATACCGCTAGGGTCTTGGTAAATCTGTCCCGCAATTTGTTTCTGTCAATCTTTTCGTCATCACTATCACTGGTTTCTTCATATGACTGTTTGACTTGTTGCCAAAGTGAGTCTAGTTCCACACGAAAGAAATCTAACGCAGGAATATCTTCTGCTGGAGAAGTTGCGACAATGGATTCAAATCCCATCAAGTCATTGGAAGTGTTTTTGAATTTATTTACAGACATGGTTGATGATTAAATTATTTTTTAGAAATTTTCGGGAAGAAAAACGGTTAAGAAAGAGTTTTGGGTCAGAAAAGTACCTGCTAGCGATTAACCAACAAGTAATATTGAAAACAATTAATTATTTAAACTCCGATTGTTGACGGAAGGGTATTTTCTTTTTCCCCGTTAATCGAAAAATAAATGTCACAACGATAACACTTTTTTATTTTGAACAGTTCTCTGCTGGCGGCAGAGTTTTTTTTTTGCTTTTATTTAAATGCAGGTAGTTATGTATGTATGTATGTTCATAAATAATTGTTTTCGTACTTACTGCTTTTGTTTTTGGGTCTTCTTTTTAAGTGTCTGGGTCTAGTTTGTTGTGATGATGATGATGTTGTTGTCCAGAGGAATTTTTATTCCGTTATATCGGCTGATGATTTTTGAAGTTTTTGTTGTTGTTGTGCAAAATAATTTGTGAACCGTTCTAGGTATTAAATGATTTGTTGTTGCGTTTAGTTTTGAAATTAACCAATTTTTTATTCTTCTAACACTTTTATTAAATCAAACAATTTTTGTGGTCTAGCAATATGCACTTTTCCACTCTATCCGGCTCGAAGGACCAAATGTTTTGGTCTGGTTCTTTTTGTTTTTAATAAAAGGCTTGATTTTGGGTTTTATAATTTTGTTTCGATTTTTGTTTATTTTAAATTCAATAGTTTAATTTGTGTTTGTTTATTTGTGGGTTCAATTTTATATTTTATACATCTGGATGTAAATCACCTCTTTATGGTTTTTAGTTTAGGTTTTTTTTCTAATTCATTTTCTTTTACATTAATCACAATTTAATTTATATTTTTGAGTCACAAAATTTGTTCTATTCACTCGAAGATCAACTTAAGAATTGTTCAATTATTACAAGAATAAAAAAGATCAAAGCAAAAGAGAATGGTAATTCTAACAAGAGAGTAAAGATGACTATGCACATATGTATATAATAAAGTAAAATTTATAAGCATTTAAAGTTGAGAACTGTAAATGATGAAATTAGGGTCATGCTCAATTTTTGATGATATTAGGGCGACGCTTCTAAACAATGTATGTAATATATCCCTTTTTTGTTCTATTCGGTTTGTGACTTGAATAAATAAAAAAAAGTTCTTTTCAAATTAATACACAATAGATTTTTTGTATATTAATGAGTCATGCTGTGATATTCAGTTCCTTAACCGAATTCATTCAGTAGGTATAATCGAATTATACGATAGTACTCAGAACAGACCAAATTCGATTGGCAACAAATTCGATTACCACAATGAATCTGTTTTCTCTGTGTACATGCAAACTACAGCAAACACAAGGTAAATGCGGACGACCTTGGTGTGAACACTACTACAGTTTATACCATGCGAATATACTTGGGAACAAGAAATGGTAGAACTCTCGGACGACAGTTCAAGTAGCTACCTTGTAACTGCCGTTCGTACGGTATCGTGACTTGCTCCCCGATTGTGTGCAAATCTCAACCACTTATCCAGTATTTTTTATAAACCAAACGAGAAATACAATACGTTGTACAACGAGTGCACGGCTAGCAGATCTGACGATTTATTGCCATTTTGACGATTTATCGTCATCTTGACGATGTATCGTCCTTTTGATGATTTATCGTCATTTTTATATTTTAAGCCCATGGTTGAAACGAAACAGTTATGTAATATGTATTTCGGAAAATATTTCTGATATGAATCCATGTAATTGAAATAGTGTTTCTGCTAGGGAAAACTTTTCATTATAAATAGGAATTTCGATCGATATTGATTGGTGTAATTAGCCCCCGATTATCAAAACCATTGATGATCCTATGCATAAATATATATCAAGTAGTGTTTAAAATTAAATAATTCAAATTATAATTAAGCCGGATAACAGAAAATATAATGGTCATGTATCTTGACGATTTTTGTGCAAATTCATCTGACAGCCCTGAGAGTGTGTGTGTGCACGTGTACATATTTGTCATCATGCGTTTACTACGAGAACGTTTGTTGTTAATTTTTTTTATTTGTGATATATTGGGTGAGAGTAATATCTAATGATCTAATTATAATATTGGTTAAGGGTATTTGTAACGTCACGTTAGAGTTGTGTTTTTGTTAATGTTAAATTTTTCAAGTATGTATCATAGTTTTTAATATGGTCACACTTTGCACAAACAGTAAACAACTTTATCAATTATAACAGCTGTTTTCGTCGCTATTGTGCTTCATACGACGAATTTACACAACGAGTTTTTATCGACGAATTCATCATGTTGGGCGAAATTCATCGTTCGTCCCAGTTGTGTTCCTAGCATTAACTTAAATGTACGCAGCTAGAAAAGCAAAGAATGAGAACAAAATTTAAAAGTTTTAAGAAAATGCATTTGCAAACGTTTCCCGATTTATTTGCTCATCATAGTAGAGAATGTGTTAGTGTATTTATGCTAAGTACAATGAACCATTCAACAACAGACATTTCTGCTTTTGTTTCGTTTGCAGTTGTACGATTGAAACGCGATATTAAAGCAAGCATATGAGTGAAAAGCCAATTGTATTGTTTGCAATCTTTGTCATTGCAAAAGTGTTTGTTTTGGTTTTGCTCGTGTACGAAACGATTGAAAATATTTTAAAACTTTGTGTCTTCGGATGAAACGTTTGCGAAAAGTTTTGTTTGTTTCCACACTCTGCTTTAAAGCAGCGATGCCAACCCAAAATCTGTCTAAGAGGTAGATTGGATGTGAAAAACAAATATTTCCAACAAATTTTATTTTGAAAAGAGGTAGATCTACTACTTTTATTTTTCGGGTATTATAAACACCATAGAAAAATAATTATACAATTAATTAATTTTTCGTTCCGATAAGAAATATTTTATAAGGAAGGAAGCTTATGATAAATCTTAATTACTGGTCGTTAGTACTCAAAATTGGAATAAAAAAACAACTAAAAAATTAAAGAATTCAATTATAACATCGTTATTTATTTAATTTCAAATATTCAGTGAGGGTAAATATTAATATGTAGAAGAATTACATACTAATTTATGTATGTATGTATGTCATCTGTATATAGTATAAATTATTATCATTCTAATATTTAAAGGAATACATATTTTTATTAAATAGTTGGTAGTGCTCCTCTGTAGGTGCAGGTTGTTCAGCACTAGCGCTGATAAATCGTTTAGTATGTAGCACTCCTTGCAGAGTATCAGTAGTTAGTTTTTTTCTACTAGAAGTTTTTAACAAATTAACTGCAGAAAAAACTCTTTCAACATTCGCACTACTATGTGGAAGAAATAGCAATTTTCTCACAAATTGGCTCAGTAAAGGAAACATTTGTGTGCTATAGCCTTTTTTAATTTTAGAAATATGATGCCAGAAATGTTCAACTCTGATATTTTCTTCAGATGAGAAATGCAGAGTTGTGTGTCTCAAAAGTCTCCATTCTCGGTCCAAATCAGTAATGTTTGAAGGGCATAAATCTATATGGATAATCATAGCTGCTGTTAATAAATGTTCAGTTCTTACAATAATGGTGTATCACATACGTACCTTGAAAAAATTTCTTTAAGTTGGCAATATAATTTACGGATTTTTGGTTCTGGGGATTAAGAAAAGATAAACCCTTTAATCGTTGGCTATGTAAATCTAGAAAAGGGAAGCGTTTTCTAATTTGAGTAATGCTTGTAATATAAAAAAGAATGCATTTCTTTCGAAAGTTATTGACATTGGTTTCTCCCATAGATACATCTTTTTACGATACAAATGTTTACAAAATAAAACTGTTTTAATAACCAAATGTGCAAAAATGCTTGGCAATTTAGCGCTTTATTAAAAAAGCACTATGGAGAAAAAATGCGACTTTTGCTACATGCTCTATAATAAATACCCCGTTACTCATATTTTTGTGCATAAAAATTCGTATTTTTTTATTTAACTTACCTATTGGGATTGCATATGTTAATCTCTTTCGATTTATTTAAATTTATTTTTGAAAATATCCGTCCAACGTTTGCAGATGAATTAAGGAGACATGTTAAATTTAATGCAAATTTATACAGCTTTGGAAACACTAACTCACTATCTGCTCTAGTATTTTGACATTGTGTGCCAAAAGTCTTCCGCAGTAACGTTTTCTAAATTTTGAAACTATTTATTAATATGTAGTGGAGCTATCTGAATTAGCCATCTACATTTTCAACCTCAGTGTCATCAATTAAATTTGGAAAATGTTTTATTATACTTTTTAGGTATTTTTTTGTACCAAAAAACGCCAAGATACATTTTTATATACATATGTACAATAGAGCTTTTCTTTTCCCGGACTTTTTCATTTCCCAGGAAAGCGAGATTGATTTTTCAATTTCCTGGGAATTGATACAAAATAGCATTTCACTTAATTTATTTGAAAAAAAAACCAATTCACGAGATCTATTAAATAAGTTTATAAATGCATTAAACGTAAGTAAAAAATATTATAAAATTTTAAGTTTGTAGCTGTTCCGCATGCTTTTTAATTTAAATTAAAAAATTTTATTTTTTATTGTATAACTTCTGATTAGTAGCCATCCGGAGTAAAAAAAAATAATGTCCGATCACAGGGGAGATGTGTAAACATCTAGTAATGAAACATTTCACCTTATACCGAAACATTCTTCTCATCATTCACCCGTTTCAACTTCGGCGAACCGGGCTTCATCCTCCACACCCGACAAATCGCTCAAACCGATAAGCTTCGCATCAGACACCTCTGACTCACTCCCACCAGGCATATCGCCCTTCCGCTTCCCTGCATACATAAATAATAGTATTATTTATCCACCATCAAAAAATAATATACCCGTAAAAAATAGTTGGAATTACCGCAGTTAAACAGCAAAATAACCAACAGTCAAAGACAAACGCAGTCAATAAACCGTCAGCCAAATATCGCACCAAGTTCAGCAACAAATACGGTAAAACCGAAAAACGGTTTTTCTTTTTCAAAAAAACCCGGGTTCAAAAACCGAGCCGAACCGGGTCTGAGTTCCGAAAAACTGGACACAAAATCCCCTAAATCGCAGAAGTTCCCGGCAAAAATCAAAAACGGCAACGCCGAAATACTCACTCAATTAAAAAACACGGCAGCATAGCACCAACCAACAAACCTACGACCTTACTGCAGGTGTTTGACCTTGAGACTCCCTTTGCCAGTATTAGTGTATTTCTATGCAGCTGTTAAGTTTCTCTGTACTTCTTGTTGTCCGTATGATTACACTAATACAATCATACACAGCTCACACCGCGTTATTACAATTGTAATATTAATCTTACTCAAGTAAGATTAATCTTACTCAAAATTTGTTATTGTATTGTGAAAAAGATTTTTACCCCCTAGCGTATAGATGTTTACACATCAAAAATGTACTAATTTCATATTTTTTTATAATTTTCCTAGCTTCTTAAGTAGAAAATATATTGCAATGATTTATGCTTTATTTCATAAGACATTAATGAGCATTTCATACAGCGAAATAAAAGGTATTAAAGACTTTGTAGAATCAAAATATTATGAAATCTCTTCGTGCTTAAAAACAGAGAACAAAAGTCTGTTGTAAGTATTTTTCATGTTTACACCTCTGGTATGATGATAATACATAAGTTTCTAAAATGGTTTAGAAAATAAACATTTACCGAACGCTTTTCAAATTTTGTATCCGTATTCTATTCAATACATTTTGCGTTTACATGATAAGATTTTGTCATTTTAGACATATCGTAATACATGTATTACCATGTAAAAACACCTTAAGCAAAACTGAATTGAAATAATTAAGTGGCGGAAAAGTGACCACCTAAAAATTACATTTTTTCGTTTGTATCGATTTTTAGTTGAACCCTGTGTGAACATGTTGTTTTTTTTTGCAAAAATTTATAGTTTTTGAAAAATTCAAAATTTTGAGCTTCAAAAAACTCATGAGTGGCTTAAAATAACAATCTGATATTTTCAGAAAATAAAGACTAGTACTTCTTTATTATGCCCACTTTCGCTATGTCCACTTAGTGACAATCTGTTATTTTCATTTCTTCACGAAAAATGATTTTTTGAGTGCTGCTCTTAGAAAAATATGAAAATAAAAATGGAGACAAGTAAAATGGGCTCAAAAATACATATTTTTTCTTTTATTTACATATTTTTTTTAAATAAAAGCAGCACTAAAAATGTGTGCTTACAAAGAAAAGTTACCATAATAATAATTAAAAAATCTCGGGAATTCCCGCACAATTTTCCCGGGATATTTCTCGAAAAATCTGCGGGATCCTGGGAATTTTTTCCCGGGGAATCCCGAATGAAAAACACTAATGTACATACATACATAAGTATACTTTATATATTAGCAAATGCCAATTACATACAGTACTTTATTCTTTTAACGTTTAGCTAACGTTTAGCTGACATAGGTAAATTTATTTAATAAATTTTAAGAAGCCGTGTGACAATAATAAGTGTTAAGCAACTAAACTCAAAAAATATTTATTTTGGGAAAAAGAACTTCAAATCTTATTTTGACTAAAAAATGTTCAAAATTAAGGTAAAATATTCCTTCTGGCATCGCTGGACATAGGCTATAATTTTTTTCAGAAAGAGGACCACGAGTGGCGGTAGGGAGAAATTTCTTCCTCATTGGAACTATCTATCCGATTTTGATGAAATTCAAAACATAGATAGATCTAAGGCTATACGTGTTTTCAAAAATAGGAGCGCGAGGAGAGGTAGGGGGCGATTTTGATGAAAATCAAAACATAAATAGATCTGACTTTAAGATCGACATAGGCTATACTTTTTTATTCAAAAATAGGATCACGATGGATGGTAGGGGGAAATGTCTTCCTCTTTGAACCTATGTATCTATTCGATTTTCATGACATTCGAAACATAGATATGTAGATCTGGGTCTTAAAGAAGACATATGCTCTACATTTTTTTAAAACAGGATCCCGAGGGGTGGTAGGGGTAAATTTCTTCCTCTTTGAAACTATGTATCTGATTTTGATGAAATTCAAAGCGTAGATAGATCTGAGTCTACAAAAGCACATAGGATATAAATTTTTGTAAATAGGAGCACGAGGAGTATTAAGGGTTATACCTGCCTCTCCAAAACTATCTAACCGATTTTAATGAAATTCAAAACATAGATAGATCGGAGTCTAAAAGAGGAAATAGGCTATAATTTGTTTTTAAATAAGACCACGAAGGGAGGTAGGGGGAAATTTTCTCCTCTTTGACATTAACATTATTGAATCTATCCTTTTTTAAAAACAGACATATATACTTACCTGAATTATACAAATAAAATTATATATTTCTGAAAAGAAGGAAACTCTCTTACTTGCCACGGTTGAAAGAGAATTTGTCATCTCGATATAACCCTACGGTAAATGGAACTGACACAAAACAAGTCACGTAAACGGTCCCCAGGTGGTAGGGACCAGTCCGAGTTCTAACACTTCCAATGAAGCGGACCAGTCACTTTTACATGGGGATGGCCTAGGATGGGGTTAATTGATACTTTGTATGCACCTTGTAACTTGTCTCTGAACTATCTTATGGAGTCCTAGTCGGTGTAGAATAATATAGATTATATATAAATATTATTCCAAATTCAGCTGTAATTCGATTAATTTAATCGATTAATTTATTTTTTTATTGTTACAAATCCAAGTAGAAATTGTATTTTATTCTTAAGCTTTGTCTTTGATAGGTTCGAACCGATAACCTCCGGCATGACAAGCTAGTACACTCGACCACAGTGGAACTTATATTTCAATGTTATAAATACCAGTTAAGCTGGATATAGTTACGGAAGAGGTTCCTGAGTGGCATGGCATTCTCATTGAAGTGATGCAATTAATATTATATAGACACTATGTGATAGGCCTTAGATCTAGGTGCATCGAATTTGTTCAGTGTCGTTTACTACAATACTAGTCGGAGTACCAACTAAATTGACTGAAAATTGTTAATATTTAATTTAATTTGTATTTTATTTGTATTGTTCCACACACAAGACAATAGGTCCTATATTTCAGTGTGGAATTGATTAATAAATGTTACAGAGAGCACACATATATTTAAGACTTAACAAAAATAACAATAATAATAATAATAATTAAAAAGGAGTTAATAATTTAAAATTTAACAATTATTAGAATAATGTATTATATTTTAATGCAGTATTGGAATATCAAATAAATAATATAAAATAAAGTATGATTTAATAATAACAATAAATAAATATATTAAGCAAAAAATTACCAGACAGAAGTTGCTTCATATTTATATGTATGTGTATATATGTTTAGTACAACGATACGTTAATACGAAAACAAACAAATAAAAGCACAAAGAAAGTACATATGCATATGTGTAAGCAAAGCTATTCATACGTACAATAAAATGTGTTTAATAACAATTATTCTGAGAACAGTTGTAGAATTTTAGCTTTAAATTGTCGCGCCTTACTTAAAACTTGAGAGCTATACGGAATTGAGTTCCAGAGATATACGGCAAAAATAAAGAAGTGCCATTGAGACATGAGATATGTCAGAGTTCTTAATCTTCTGCCCCTAAAACTATGCGCGAAAGATAGTTGGTGGAATAGGTAATCAGGCTCATGGGTATAAACAATTATATGCATAAAAACCAAAACTTTTAGGTTTAGTAAGTTTTCAAAAGTGAGTCCGTACAACAATGAAGAGAACAAGGATACTCTAGAGCGTTGTTTTAGACCATACACATAACGTATGATGTTATTAAAAGTAACGTTTAATTTCCTTTTACTAGAAGCGTCGCACCTAGCGAAAAGCTCACATCCATAGACTAGGATAGGAACTATATACGTTTTAGCTAGAAGCGCTCTTACTTAAAGAGGTGTACAGTATTGAGTAGGCCAAATAGTTCTTAACATAGCAAAAGTCCGGCCACAAGCGTAGTTAATGTGATCAGCCCAAGTCAGAGTGCTATTGAAAATTATGCCAAGATTCTTAGCCGATTTCACAACTTCAATGTTTTGGTTGTTAATAAAAATATTGGGTATAACATTCAAATTTGACAATCGTTTCTGAATAACGATGCATTTAGATTTCTTTGGATTGATACTCAGGCCGTTTGCTGATGCCCATGCGTTAATACGATGCAGTTCCTGATTTAAGGAGGAAATACACTGGTCAACCTTCTCATTGTTACAACTAATATAAAGTTGAACCTTGTGGAACTCCTCTTCTTACAGGAAGTTCTTTTGACTTTTTGGATTGTGTATCTACATATTGCTGTCTTTTCGAAAGGTACGTTGACTATAATTTTGTGGCTGTCGAAGTAAAATTAAAAAATTTGCTTAGTTTGTAGCAAAGGATATTGTGATCAACAGTATCAAAGGCCTTCGAATGGTCTAAAAGTATAAGAAAGTCCATTTTACCGTTGTCGACTTCCCTACGAATTTCCTCAGTAACATCAACTAACGCTGATGTACAACTATGTTCCTTTCTAAAACCTGATTGCTTATCGGTGAGAATCCTATTAAAGCCTAGAAAACTTGAGATTTGATTGTGCATAATTCTTTCGAAGGCTTTAGATAAGAAAGGTAATATAGCAATAGGCGTGTATTCAGAACCTGTTTTCGGAATGGGAACAATCTTTGCAATTTTCCATTTAGAGGGAAATTGGCTGTAGTTAATATATTATTGAATATAAAGGAAATATAATGGAAAATTTGGTTGAATTCCATCCGCCCCTACTGAGTTGGATTTAATGGACAATAAACTTATAAAAACGTCGCGTTGATCTACAGCCATGAAGGAAAATACGGAGTTTAGTCGGGTACCAGAAACATTATCATAGTAACTCTCATCAGCTTCTACCATCGGAATATTTAAAAAATTTTCGTTAATAATGTCAGCATCCAAGGTGTAAGGTTCTGGGTTAGCAGTTTTTCCGATACCAATTTCACGAATCGTTTGCCATGTTTTTTTTAACTGAGCGCGGTGGAAAACTTATTGGCAAAAAATTCAGATTTAGCTTTCTTTATTTAGACTTAACTTTTCTTTTGGCAATAATATACTCATCCCGCAGCTCCCTTGTTCTAAACCTCTTCCATCTGCCACACACATAATTTCTATGATTTATAGATGCTTTGATTTCATTTGAAAACCAGGGTTTAAGCTTACTGGTAATAGTTTTGCTTTTTAATGGAACCGTTAAGTCAAAAGGGTATTAATGTTATTTTGCAGAAAACCAAGTTGATCGTCAACAGACCTTAAATAATATAAATTATGTCACTCGATTTTGAAGAATTCTTGTTCAAGTAACCTGTTGTTAATATTTTTAAAGTCCCAAAACGTAATCGTTTGAACAGGCGATGCTAAATGAAAATTGTAGGTCATAAAAACCAAGTCATGCTTAGAAAAACATGGCGCAGAAAGCTGATCATAGAGCAAGATATTAGATTCATTGTCTACCAGGAATAAATCTAAAAGTAAAATGAGTGGGGGTAGTGGTGTTCGGGAGAGCCAAACCAAGTGCCGAAAATTCATCCAAAAGAGTACGATGAACTAAGATATTTGAATTAAAATCGCCTGCTATTATAAGATTATCATACATGGCGGTTAGCATCTCTATCGTTTATACGACTCGCCTAGTGCTAATGTTCCTACTAGGCCTATAAACACTCCCTACCAACAACTTACGTCCATCATGTTTTACTTCAATAAACAAGTACTCTACCAAATTTATGGGATCTGCACTTTCGAAATCGCCAATATTACACATGTCTTTAGAGGTATATTTGATCTTAAAATTTATGCCATGTCTAATATATATAGCAACGCCACCGTATCCATCTTCTCTATCAACTCTTCGTAGATTATATCCACTCAAAGAGACAAATCTGTGACATTGGAGTCAAACCAGGTTTCGGACACACACAAATAAAATCTATGGATGAATTTTCAAAGATAAATCTGAATTCATCAATTTTCCTTTTTAGGCTTTGAGCATTTATGTGAACTATTTTTATACCCTCCTTTTGATTAGCGAGAACTCGGATCATATTCGCCGTACTATCTCTGAAACGTATTCTGTGGTTAAGGTTCATAAATGATTGGTGGGGTGATAGAGTAAGCAGCGCACGATAAATAAGTTGTCAAACAACTGCTACGAAATTGGTACAAAGAATTCGTAAAAATATTCGAATAATGGAATAGATATGACGTATGAAATTTATAAAATGATAAAAAAGCGAAAAAATAAGTATAGAGCGAAAAATTAAAAATTAGAAATAGTAGAGACAAAATAATAATTGAGTACAGCCATGCAGGATTAATTTGTAGAATCATTATAAAGGCCATCAGTAGTAGCAGAATATACTTGTCCGCGAAATAAATTATTAAGATGATGTATGTCATCGACCAGTATTGGATTACTATCCGCAGTTTTTTTTATGTAGACTAAACCTCGAAGGCTAAATGCACTGTATAGACAGTTTTGTTTCCTAAGTTTGATGGCGGCACGAAGAATGTTAAAGTTACTTGCCGTGAGGTTTTCATTTACGTAGAATTTGTTGTCGGAAGATTCGCCTATGTGTCTTAGGCAAAATTTGAAGCCTTTATGCAATTTACGGTAGTTTGTAAATGATTTTAGAAAAAAAACTTTGTCATATGGGGACCACAACTTGACAATTATCACCGCGTCTTTTGAATTAGCTTTCTTTTTGTTGCTTAAATTTTGCAAACGATAGATAGTCTTTATAGCAGGAACTGAGAAGTTAATGGTTTCGCAGATTTTTTCAAATATAAGTTGCAAATTTTCATTTGGTTTGTGCGGGATTTCGTTTAAACGCAATTCACATGCAACGTTTCTGTTTTCTTGCTGTTTAAGTTGCATTTTTAAGGAATTAATTTCCTCTTGCATATTATTAATAGAACCACAAACTTTTTCTAAGTGTTGAACTCTATCGGTTACATCATTTAGCTCTTGTTTAATGGTATTAAAACTTTTATCGAAAACGCTTAAAAGCTCAGACTTATATTCTTTGAATTTATTATCTATCATTTTTTCCAACTCACTTGTAAGCTTATCGAATCGTTCTTCCATTATGTTTATAGTTTTGAAAGGGGAATCTGTATGTATAAACCTCGGCTTGATGTTAGAGCAACCAGCAACTGATTTGGCAAAATGATCAGTTACCCGTGCATGCGCGGAGTTTTTATTATTAATGGTAATTTTCTGACGATTAACGTCTGGAGTACACGCCTCATCATGAGAAGAGACTTCACCACGGCTTGGGTTCATATCTTGGCTGTTATTATAACTAATTTTTAATTTAGTTGTTTTTATTTTTTTAGTTTGTCGTTTACTTCTTCTTACAGAAGCGTTTTTTATTGGATTAGGGTTAGACATAAATTTAATTTATTGTTTTTTAAAAGACTGAAGGATTTATTATAATTCAGAAAAGTTTCCGGTGTGTTAATGTATTATTTGGATATAATATCAGTTATATTTTATTTATATATGTATACAAAATATAAAAGTTTTAAATTGTAGCTGAATATATCACATCCACTTAAATTAAATTGCACAGCTTGCTGACACCAAATTAAATCAGCTTGTAAAGTTAATTCGCCTTGGTTGGCTGGTAGTGTTGTTGTTGTTTATTGTTTATTTGTTAAAAGTTTTACTTTTTTCAAGTCATAGGACGAGTACTTTTGGATCATTTGCCACCAAATTTTCCGCAGGGAAATAATTCCCACCGTTCAGAGATAGTGAAAATACAATTTCTAAGGTAAGTGAAACGTAAGCAACTACGTTCCTAGCCGGTGTCCCATGGTACCGTGAGTTCTTTTTTATTATTCTCGTTTTGAGCACATCCTAATTACGGTATTTTTTTCGGGTAATTAAATTATCCTAAAAAAAATAATTAGAAACTTAATACCTTCCAAAACAAAAATTTGTAAAGCAGTGTAATAGTCTGATCTAAAAAAAGTATGGCTAAATTATAGACAAGGTTGTGGGCTTTAATCCCTGTAAAAAATATGCAGTTTGTTTTGTCACAGTGCTGTTATATAAGGATAATTTTATCTATAAATATAGGAGCTTCAAAAATTCCGTACATGATGCAGCATTACTCCAATATAAATTTTAAATAAACCAAAAATTATCAGTTTTATTTAATTGACAAAATATTTTATTTATTGCTTCTTTTTAACCGCCTTTCCAAAAATGGGGGGTGTTATAACTTTGAGGTGTGTGTGTATCTGTGTATCTTTTGGTCTGCGCCATCTTGGAGCCAAAAAGGCTGCAACGATTTTAATTTAGTATTTATTCTTTATTTAGTATTTATTCTGTGACTTGATCGAAAGTGTTTTGAGCTATGTTTGCAGAAGATATCATATCCTTTCGAGGGTTGTTGAAATTTTTAATTTAATTTTATTATAACATGAAACGAAAAAACCGTGCGAGAGATTATATTGAAAACAATTTTTCATATTTGACTGTTGTTTTCAATATAAATTCTGACATATCGTCGTGAGCTAGGAGGACGAAGGAACCATTAAAATAAGATAATATGCTTCAAAATTTTATATTTATTTTGTTAACTATTATATTTAAAGAAAAGTTTTTAGAGTGCGAAATATTGTAAACTTTACAAAAAACATTTGCTTTCTACAAAAATTATTTGTGTAATTAATATTTTTGAAGTATTGATGCAAGAAATCTAAATTTTATGGTTTTTCCTAAAGTTGAACGGCCTGGTGCTACGTCTTACTCCCAACAGATTGATTTAAAAATTTGGCAGGATAATTTTTTTGTCATTACTCTCCAATTTGGGGATGAGACTGGGAGAAATCGATTTTTTTCAAATTAGGTGTACCCTAATAGTACCTATGTTGGGTATATACATATGTAGTTAGCAAGTCATTATATTATAATCTGTCAAGTTTTTCAGCTCCTTTTTGGCTATTGTCTAAAGGTACGGTAACATTTGGCAAATATTTGCCAAAAAAAAAACGTAACCACTACTTTTGATTCCACTTGGTTTTACGAAGATTTTAAAGAATCTTCTTTTAAGTCAATAAAAAGCAAAAACCAAACAACCGACGACAAAACGTAAAAGTTGCCTTTGTGACTCATACAAATTGTTGAGTCTACAATGTAAGGAGTGGAGTTGTTGCAATAATCGAGGTCTCGCTCATCTAGGGTTACAGTAACCGGAGGTGCACTGTACATATATGTATATATTTGATCTTAAAAATGTACAATGTAACTATATGTATTTATATTACGCATAAACAATTTTTTGAAGATTTTTCTCCGAAAATTTCTGGCACCACTGATTATAGCTTTAACTAAGCATAATTCAGGGGAAGTAATTTATTGCTGTTGAGTTTAAACTACAAATAAATTTTAACTTAGTTTAACGAAACTAGCGTTTAAACGTTCAGTGATTTATTACCTACAATACTTATTCATGTATTACTATCAGTTATGATATTTTATAGTTTTACTTCTCCTTTAAAATTCAAAAACTTGTTGTTACATTATTTTTCTTTTTGTATAACGATATGTATGTATGTACATACATATTTACATTAAAAAATATTTGTAAACTATGTAAATGCATGTGTATGTATACATACATATGTATGTATCAATGTGTGGGTATGCAATAGATTTTTTCACTTGTTAGTTTTTTTTAGTTTACTTGGAGTTCCACAATGTGTGTGTGCGGTTGTGTTTTTTTACTATTGTTACAGTTTACCTTGGCACGCGCCTTATCTTGCATTTGTGTCTTCGCGCTCACTCGCTGGTTAAAAAAAACTATCTTGCGCGTGCTATATCACATCATCATTAACATCATGCTTCGTTTGAGTTTTTGTAATATACATGCACACTCATAGAGATGCATGAAGCATCCAAGTGTAGCGAAAAAACTGTTTACTAGCATGTCCATATGTACATAAAAATATGTATGCATGTAAATGCAGATAACCATAAGTATGTATGCATGCAAGTACCCAGGAAAATTTTTTGCCGATATGTCTGACGTCAGAAAAAATGTTAAACCTTACCAGACCCAGTTGTCTTAAATTACCTTGGACAATTAGCAGAATAGTTGGACATTTTCTGGTACGACGTTTCTCCACATTTGCTGAAATAGTCTCCGATTAATATTATATATTATATTCCTTTACCACAAAAAAGAACGCACGGTGTCATCCCAGAAACATTTTTTGTCTACATGTCTAACGTTAGAGAAAATCTGAGACTTTAGCACACAATCAACCGATATTTATAAAATTCCCTCAGATATTTGGCAGAGTAAACGGCAGTTCTCCTGTACGACGTTTCTGCACATTTTCTGGAATATTATCCGATTAATATCAGATTAGTTTGCGCATTATCCGAAGGGAATTCATTTTCCTTTAAGACATTTAACAGATTGTTTGAAGTTAGTTTACGTAATAATTCTCATTTAACTCTTAGAATTTCTGCATAAATATTTGAGTTTTTGAGCTTATAAAATATGAGTAAATGAGCTTCCATAAGAAGCAGAACAATGCATGGAGAATTTTAACCGATGTTTCTGATAAATTTCTTATTTTAGCTCCGACTTTCCTTTGATGTTATCACGACAGGACGTAAAAATTATCAGATCAATCGGAAAATATCCTGAAGTTTCGTCAGAAATATTTCCGTCATTGCATTAGCGCAAAAATTAATATTTGAAACTTTTGCTTTAAAAAAAATCTGACGGTTCAATTCCGAACACTTCGCCGACAGAAAGGCCAGAAATTTACGCCAATTGGCAATTCAGTTTATATATAAACAGATGTGAATGTTTACATTTTTTAAATGAAGTGGTCAAGCTGTGTAGTAAAAAAATTGCAATAAGGAAGAAGTAATTTTTTTTAATTAGTCGTAACTAAAATTTTACCTTAGTGGATTATAATACTGGAGATGTGTACTTAAAAAAATTTTAATATATAAATAAATGTTTGTATTATGTGTAAAATTTCATTTTTTTAGTTCATCTTTTTTGTGAAACTACGAAAAAGTTTTTTGTCTTCTGTAGTAGAGAACTTACGTTGTGTGCATTTATTTGTGTAAGGAAAGATACATACATATGTACACAGAAAAATATATCATCAAACAGCCACTAACAAATTAAGTCATTAATATTTAATTTAAATTCAAAAATATATTTAATTAATATAAGAAATTAGGATGTTGATACAACAAACACAGAAAATTTTTTCAACAAACTGAGTTAATTAAATTTTTTGTTATGTATGGCGCAAAAATCCAACAGTGTTTGTAAATATTTTTGATAAAAAAAACTTGTGAAAAATTCAACTATCATAATAGGCTGCATACACGTATACACGTATTTAGATGAAATATAAGCAACCACGTTTTGTTTGTATATATTATTTACTTATTTATTAACGAGTTGCTCTGTAGCTGAGAAGTAATTACGCCAGTCTATTAGTCTAGAGGTCGCCGGTTCGATTGCAGTCAAACAATTATGTATGATAATAAATAATAAAATTTGGTTCAAAAATTTAACAAATCACATTGTTAATATAACAATAATTTCAACTGATATAATTTTAAAATCTAACAAAAAAATGTAAAAAAAAATTTTTTTTTGTTTTTTTTTTGAAGAAACGCACTTGGGAAGAATCAAACCTGTAACCTTCCGGGTAATAGCCTGGCACACTAGTCAGTACACTACGGGAGTCAACAAATTATTTGTAGATATATTTAATTGAAAATATTTTTTGTAAAACATAACGTTTTTGGAGAACCCAGTTTATTAAAACTATATTTTTTTGTTAACACCTCAATTGTGAATAGCACAATAATTTTAATTGGAAATAATCGAGTTGATTTTATTTTCTAATGTCACAAATGCCGTGTTTGTATTTACAAAAATCGTTGTAGGTGCCATTTAAAAAAAAAATCTTAATTGTATTTACAAATAAATTAATTGCATTTACAAATCTTTTTTTTTTTCTGTGTAGTTGCTTGTGGGAAGCTCAGGCTTCATGTCAGAATAAAGTTTTTTGCAGCCACTGGCCACGACTCAAACTATTTTCTTTTTTCTAGAAATATTAAAGCTTAAAATTGGCGAAATTTTTGATATATGGATCAAGAAGACAGATATAAAACGTATTTGTAACTCTGTTGAAAGTAAGATTACAAATGACATTTCCGATGATATTAAAAAAATAATTCGCGAAAAATATATGAAATTTTTGTGTTATCTATAAATCAAAATTACAGAGTTTTGGAACGATTTAAACTTATCGAAGATAGTTGAGGTTTATTTTATTGTCCCTAAAAAAGTTAAAAGCAAAGGTCGGCATATGATGAAAGCAGCGCAAGAAGGAAGAAAAAACTGGCCTCCAAGCAAGCTTCGGAGCACAGTAAGAATACAGATTTGTTGACTCGTTGCGCATCTATATCAGCAAGAAAATTACATATTCTTGATTTTCAAGTTATACTAAATCATTTTGACCTACTCGGGCATTTCAAATTTGCAAATTTTTAAGTGAAATAATACCCAGAAATGTCCGCAATGTTTTTGTTGAAAAACGGTTTAATTGTGTAACAATATAAAAAGAACGCATGGTGTCATGGGACACCGGGTAGGAACGTAGTTCCTTACGTTTCACTTACTTTAGAAATTGTATTTTCACTATCTCTGAACGGTGGGAATTATTTATGTCGAGGTGATAAATTCTCTTTCAACCGTGGCAAGTAAAAGAGTTTTTTCTTTTCAGAAAAATATAATTTTATTTGTACAATTCAGGTAAGTATGTATGTCTGTTTTAAAAAAGAGAGAGCGTCGTAGGTTCAATTATCTTAATGTCAAAGAGGATGAAATTTCCTCCTACCTACCCTTGTGGTCCTATATAAAACAACCATAGTCTATTTCTTCTTTTGGACTCCGATCTATCTATGTTTTTAATTTCATCAAAATCACTTAGATAGTTTCGAAGAGGCACAATTCGCCCCCTCCCACTCATCGTGCTCCTATTTTTAAAAAATGTATACCCTATGTGCTTTTCTATATATAAGTCTATCTATGTTTTGAATTTCATCAAAATCGGATAGATAGTTTCAAAGAGGAAGAAATTTCCCCCTAGCCTATGTGTTTTTCTAGACTCAGATCTCAGATAAATAGTTGCAAAGAGGAAGAAATTTGCCCTACCGCCCCTCGGGGTCCTATTTTTAAAAAAATGTATAGCCTATGTCTTCTTTAAGATTCAGATCTATCTATGTTTTAAATGTCATCAAAATCGGATAGATACATAGTTTCAATAGTTTGGGGGCCCCTGTGGCTAAGTGGTAGGGATGCTAGCCTGTCAGTCCAGAGATCGTGGGTTCGATTTCCGTCGTAGACCCTGGTTGTTTTCCGCAGACAAGCTAATCGCTTCGCGGGTTGTGTTTGTTAAAAAAAAGGAAGAAATATCCCCTTCCTTGTCTTCTGTTAGGCTCAGATCTATTAATTTTTTGAATTTCATCAAAATCGGATAAAGAGTTTCAAGGAGGACGAAATATCCCCCTACGTCCCCACGTGGTCCTATTTTTGAAAAAAGTATAGCATATGCCTTTTTAAAGTCAGATCTATCTATGCTTTGAATTTCAGCCAAATCGGCAAGATTGTTTTGGAGAGGCAGAAATTGCCCCTATCCTTCCTCGTGCTCCTATTTTTGAAAAAATGTTTAGCCTATGTGCTTTTCTAGACTCAGATCTATCTATGTTTTGAATATCACCAAAATCGGATAGATAGTTTAAAAGAGGACGAAATTCCCCTCGTGGTCCTATTTTTGGGAAAATGTACAGCCTAGGTATTTTTTAGACCCAGATCTATCTAAGTTTTGAATATCATCAAAATCGGTTAGATAGTTTCAAAGAGGACGAAATTTTCCCTCACCTCCCCTCGTGCTCCTATTTTTGATAAAATGTATAGTATATGTGTTCTTTTAGACTCAGATACATTTATGTTTTGAATTTTATCAAAATCGGATAGATAGTTTCAAAGAGGACGAAGTATCCCCCTACCTCCCCGCATGGTCCCATTTTTGCAAAAATGTATAGCCAATGCCTTCTTTTAGTCCCAGATCTATCTATCTCTGTTTTGAATTTCATCAAAAGCGCTTTGATAGTTTCTGAGAGGCAGGAATGTAGGAGCTACCACGCCCACTAGTTTTTGTCGGACTATTTTCTCTAAAACAAAGCATAAAATCAATGGAGTAACTCCTACAAATTTTTAGGTGTTTTACCGCATTACATAGTTCCCATGATATGTCAAAATACATATTTGCTATATATGGGAGGTGCTACCCACTTGTCCACTCCTTAATAATATCTCTTTAAAAACATTATAAAAAGAGTTACTCACACAAATTTTTAAGTCTTTAGCTGCATTAGTTCCATAAATAGCGGAGAGGTTGGAAAATGCCTTAGATTTTATAATTACTCAGTTAAATGAGAAATTATAATATGTGTACATACAGTGGTACTTAGTTAGGTACAAATGTATGTTTGTTGTAGCGGGAGGAAAAGAAATTAAAACAAATGGTAAGTATTGCGACAAAGGTTTCCAATATTAAATAAAACCAAATAATAAGTTTTTAGTTGAATTAAACGAATTTATTTTAAGCACGAGATGCTTACGTTGCGAAAGTTCACGAACAAGTGTCTATACTATAACTAATTTTATGTCACGAAGGCCGATTTTTAGATAAATTTTTAATGTTATTTTATCCATTTCGATAGGGTTTCTTAAAATACTTCACAGTTGTAACTAAATAGGATTTCAAAGCTTCTTAAACTGTAAGATCTTACTGGTTACCGTATTTAAATTCAAATATGTATTTTAATTTAATACTCAAATAATTCATACTACAAATGTAATTTTAGGATACGTAAATATCTTTTTCAACACAACAACGAAAGGTAATTTCTTTATGTTTATTTAACATGCCGCCACTTCTTGCAGCAATGCAAATGTAAAGTTCTTAGGGAGATGACTTGGATGTGGAGCATAAAACTGCAGCAAGTGATCGTATGGCTTCGGATATTACTAGTTGATTAGGTTGCGTTCCGGTTGTTGGCTGTGATTGTTTCTTATCCTTTGGTTTCGCAGCTTTTTGGCGATGCTGACGGGTGTTATTGAAATTTTCCGCTGCGCTAGTATTTGGGCCAATACGTTCATGCACGGATCCTTTTGGTTCCTGTACTCGTGGATGACGACTGGGGTGAAGCAAGGTGTGATGAAGTATGCCGCATTTCAGACAATTATCGCAGCTAGTACAGTTGCGTACGTGGTGCGGACGGGCCAGACAGTTTAGGCAATACCTATGCTGAAAACTCTACTAGAATATCAAAAAACCGCTTCTCTTCAAAACTTTCTGAATGGGCTCGATGCAACACCTCAACCAGACTATTCGCTATGGAGAGCAGCCCGAGGCCTCAAAAGACCAGTGATATATAAGCATCCATTGCGAGCTTCGAATGGAGACTGGGCAAGAACTGACACTGAAAAAGGTACTCTGTTTGTAAACCACTTGCAGAAAGTATTTACTCCAAATACGTCTGATACAATAGTTGAGCTGCCACCAGTCCTCGCTATACCAGATGTTACTTTGAGGTTCAATATTCGTGAGATTGAACACTATATTGCGGGCTTAAACTAGAAAAAAGCTCCAAGCGCTGATAAAATAAGCAATAAAATGCTCTTAGAGCTACCCTATACTGCAAAGCGGATAATTCTATTTATTTTTAACAGTGTTTTGCGCCCCAAATGCTAACCCGCAGAATGGAAGGTTTCGCTGATTACCATGATACCTAAACCAGGCAAAGATCATACGAAGGTGGAGTCCTATAGGCCTATAAGCCTGTTGTCTAACATGTCAAAACTATTTGAAAAGCTACTTATGAGTAAGCTAACACCCATACTGAATCGTACTGGATATATTCCAGACCACCAATTCGGTTTTAGGAGACAACATAGTACGATTGAACAAACACATAGACTCGTGAACGTGGTTAGAAAAACCTTCGAAGAAAAGAAATATTGTTCTGCGCTCTTCATCGATGTTTCTCAGGCATTTGATAAAGTATGGCACGAAGGTTTAATACATAAAATAAAGCAAAACCGACCCGAAAACATCCTTAACATTTTAGAAAGTTACTTAACTGACCGAAAATTTGTTGTTAAAGAAGGTAATTTTCTAAGCCCTCCGCAACCCATTGAAGCCGAAGTTCCTCAAGGCAGCATCCTCGGTCCTGTATTATATCTGATATATGGCTCCGAGTTGCCGGTAAGCAGTAACATACACATATCAACATTCGCTGATGATACAGCTTTTCTAAGTGTTCACAAAAGCCATCAAGAAGCCACCCGCAATTTCCTAGATTATATACCCCAGTTGGAACAATGGCTAAAACAATGGCGGATAAAAATTAACGAACCAAAATTTCTACACATTACTTTTACATTGTGCAAAGAAACCTGCCCACCTATACAAATAAATAACCAAACTACACCTCAACACACTGAAGTAAAATATCTCGGTGTTCATCTTGATCGTCGTCTAACATGGAAATCACACATAAATGCAAAGGTGACCCAAATGAAATTAAAAGCAGCTCAAATGAATTGGCTCATTGGAAGGAACTCTACTCTAAGCCTAGATTGTAAACTTCTTCTATACAACTCCATTCTAAAACCAATATGGTCCTACGGAATCCAGTTATGGGGCACTGCCTCGGCATCAAATGTAGAAAAAATTCAAAGGCAACAAAATAAAATACTCCGTACGATTACAAGCGAATTCATATAGACCTAGATGTGCCGCCGGTTAAGACAGTGTTTTCTAAACACGTGACAAGCTACATAAAAAGACTTGAGTTGCACCCAAATACCCTAGCCCGAAACATCATTAACTGCAGAAGCCATTCTCGGCTGAGAAGAAGGGACATTCTTGCTCTCAGCCGAACACGAGAGACGTAAACAACCAAACAACCATCCGCTGAAACAAATATTTTTGTCTGGCACTGGCTGGACTTAAAAATTAAAATTTTAGAGTTAAGATTTGATTACTTATTGTGAGTTCAATTTTATTGAAGATGCAATAAATAAATATAACCGAAAAAAAAATTAGTAATTAGATAGGTCAGTGTGCCGAGAGTAGTACGCACATCCACCACTCGGACGTTTTGATCTGGCCCTCGGTTAACTGCTTCAATTCTTCCTATCTCCATTCATATGGGGGTAAGAAATCATCAATGACGATGACCAGATCGCCTAGCTCAAGATTGGGAGAATCAAACTTCCACTTGTACCTCTTGTGAAGAGATTTGAGATAGTCAGACTTCCATTGTAAAGCGAACTGATGTTGAATGGCTTTAAGTTTTTCCCACCGACTAATCAAGGACAGATTTTCGGCGGGACGCTCAGGTAGTGCCATTATAGAATTACCTCTTAAGAAATGTCCCGGGGCTAAAGCGGTTAGATCAGAAGGGTTTTCTGACAGAGCCAATATCGGTCTCGAATTTAAGACTCCCTCAATTCGGGATAGTACGGTGGCGAATTCCTCGTAATTAAAGCGATGAGCTCCCGCGACTCGTTTTAAATGAAACTTAAAACTTTTCACCGCGGATTCCCAGAGCCCGCCCATGTGAGGAGCATGCGGTGGTATGAAGGACCATTCGATTCCATGGGTGACTTATTTTTGCGCAACATCGTGAGATATGTTCTGTAATAAAATCGCCAATTTAGAATGACTGTCATCAAGTCTGCCTGCAAGGTGGGACCTGTATACAATACGTTATTCAGAGAGTGGCCGGATTTTGTTTTACGAGACGCATTAAAAACTACTCGAACTTTTGTAGTTTTACTATCGGGACGAACCACAGCGTGATGTGGTAGATAAAACGAAGAAGATTTATTTTCGCTGAAGTATTCGCGGGAAGTGGTTTCTTGCATGTGGCCCAATTCGAGGTAATCGTTAAGTACTCCATTATATTGCGAGCTGAGAATGGGAGTTTTGGATGGCGTTTGCCCCAGTCGAGTATATTGACTAAGAGCTATAAATCTCGACGGGCCGAGAAATTTCGATTGTGGATACTCTTTTTTAAATGGAAGGCGGACCATGTGGCGACCGTCCGAAAGACGTTTTGTCGTTTGAGAATAAAACTCCTCACAGTATTCATCCTCTAAGGATTTGGGCTGGGCTACCAGGATTTCTTCCTGCTCCCAGAATTTTTTCAGCAGATTATTCAGGTTCGTGTTTTCGGAAGTGTTCGTTTGAACCGTAAAAGAAAGTATGGGTTGAGTTTGTACAGGTCCGCTAAGAACCCAACCGAAAACAGTTCTATAGGCTGATGCTATGCCGCAAATGTCTCTCTTAATACCTTCAAGATTGATGTGTCTTTCACTATCGTTTCCCAAAACCAAATCCACCGAAGACGAAACGTTAAGGTAAGGGTCAGCTAATTCAATGTCTGAAAGGTCTGACTGACAGCTGATTTTGAAAGAAGTCGAGGGAATTTGGTTTGTAAGTTTTAGGAGTACTATAGCTTTAATCTCAAGCCGGAAATTGTTTTGTTTCGAGACAAGAACTAAGTCACATTCCTTATCGGCGTTCTGACTATGACCACCAACTCCTACAATTTCAAAATGAGATTTTTTGAAAGGCAAATTTAAGCGATTTCTTATTTTTTCTGACAGGAAGGTTCTTTCTGATCCTGGGTCGATAAGTGCTCGTTCGCCTCTGCTTTCAATCTGAACTAATGCTGTTCGTAGGAGTATGCTCGAGTTATTGGCAGCATCATTTGCGTGATTGGAATTTGTTTGCGCTATTTGCGACTGTTTGGAGGTTTCAGCTTGCATGAGCATTTCGCGTGATGGCATGTTTTGGGTTGGAGAGCTGAGCATTTTGCTCGGAATCGAAGGAGTGCTATGTGGTAATTGAGAATTACCTTTTCTGGTATTGTGCAGCAGAGTGTGATGGTTTTTCCCGCAGTTTAAGCATGTGTTTTTGCTTTTGCAGTTTACTTTAGTATGAGAAACCTAAAGGCAATTGTTACAGAATTGATTTTTGAAGATGAAATCAACTCATTCTTGCACTGACAGTTTCCGGAATTTCGGACAAAGTTTCAAATTGTGCTCTTCAGAACACATTTTACAGCTCGAGTTCAGTTTTTCCTGAGACGAATAGGTTTGGATTCGATAGTGGTGTTCTGAAGGTTTCGCAAATGGGATTTTTGTGGTTTTTATAGTCGAAATTCTTTCCACTACTTCGCACCTTTTTAGCAGAAATTCGCTTAGTTGAGACCATTTTGGTAACTCTCTGCAAGCATTCAAGGACTGTTCCCATTTTGCTAGAGTTTCGTTCGGCAGTTTGGAATAAACTAAATTTACTAGGAAAGGATCCCAATTTTTTGAATACACTCCGCATGTTCCTAGCATTGATAAACAGTCGGTAACAGAACTGCGAATTCTTTGCAATGATTGACTATCTTCTACTAATGCCACTGGCATATTAAAACCCTAACATTTTCGTATCTAGACTTCAGGGCTTTCCATGCTAAGTCAAAACTGTCGTCAGTAAGAGGGAATCTATTCACAATTGCCCTGGCTGCTTCTGTTGTTTTATTGCGGAGATGATACAACTTTTCAGCGGGATTCAATCTCGGGTGATTGATATATACAGCCGTGAACATGTCCCGGAAGGCGGGCCATTCTTCGTAGCTTCCTGCTAAAATTTGAGTATCGCAAGGTGGAAGCTTAGGACATGTATTCATAACTACGGGATGGGCTTGCTGGGCGGCTGGATTTACACTCATACGATTGTAAATGCTTTCTCTCTGTACTTTAACAAAGTCGGTGAGTCTCGAGATGCTTAAATAATAACTGTCTAAACAGCCTTTATACTCTTTTTCAGCGTTTTATTTGGCATCTTCACTCTGGTCTGACATCATGATTTCTTCGTATGATGCAACAACTTTCTCCCAATGCGTGTCAAGTTCTTTCATTTGAATCTCTAAGAACGCCTCGGATTGGCTTGAACATCCTTGACTATCACTTTTTTTTACAAAAGGTTAATAAATTTTTGGAGTCAAAGGTGAACCGTTTATTCGAAGAAGACATTTTAAGGGAGATTAATGAAATATAAAGAGGAATTTAGCGGTACTAATTGAGTTTGCAGTCACAGCTTTAAGTTTTTTTTCGTATAAGATGTGGTAACCAATATCCTTGAATCCTTTGAATAGGAAATAGAGACTTGTGAAATAATTTTACCAATGTCTTTGATGCGTGGATAGGTCTGCGTAAATTAGCTTGAGTAATGTAGTTTGTAATTCAGATAGGAAATTGTATTGCGTATTTTTATTATAAAATTTTATATTACTAGTGTCTACAATTAGACCAATATCCTATCCTATTCGATAGGCCTATGTAAGTAGGAGCTGTTGGAGCAAAAAACAATATACTACAGCTATGTATGAAACTCCCAAGTAGCTAAGGGATAAGCTCTTTGATTAAAAATGGGCAACGAGAAATTATCTTGGAATTTTAATTCCAAAGGCTCTATAATCAGATGATTTGATTATTTCTCTACAAATTTATTGGCTTGAAATGGGGTTTTTTTTGTCTTTAAATGCAGATAAGATTAGAAGTGGACTGTATTATATGTGTGAGAAGTGCTGGATTTATTTTGTTATATTTTTATTTTAATATCATTTGATTCTGAGTATGAAATTATGTGCAACTAATGTAATTTGCTGTTAGTATTTTGTTTAAATTAAATTTTGAAAGTGAAGATTGCTTTAAGTTTAGTCGATATTATATATTGGGAAATCTGAAGTTACTTATTTAGTTTTTAATGCAATAAATGGTTTTGATTTGATCTATTAAATTCTGTCCTAAAAAATTTTTTTTTCCTTACTTGATTTACGGCTGTTTCGCGCTCACTGTGCTGTCTATTTCCAATGGGAGCTTTGTAAATGGAAGAATAAAGCTTTTCTCTGAGAGAGAATAAATACATTTTCTCTGAGTTGAATAAATTTCACCATTAACAATAGTAATCGACACTATGCAGGCTTAAATTTATTTCTGCGTTGATTTGTTTGTACCAAGGTGAATTAATTTTTTCAGGTGGTGTTGATTCGAAAACAACTACAACATTACAATAACATTTGACATCTCAGCCCCTATGTCAACGTATGCAAATTTTGACATACGATCATCTAACTTGCGGAAAAAAAGTAGAACAGCTCTGCTTATAATATCACCTGTATAAATCCACCTTGGTTTGTACTTAAGACCAAACTTGGACATAAATTTTTTGTTGTTTATTGTCATCTAGACAAGAGACGAAAGTATTTGCTCTCTTCATTTTGCATTTCATTTGTAGTTGTGTGTTGTTCCTTTTTCAATTTTCAAACATATACTCGTAGCACAAATTTGGAATTTGGTCCTAACTAAATAAAATTCAAAAGCATACCATGCGGATTTTCTTTCTATTTAATTTTATAAAAGGATAATATTGTTTGATTTGTTGTTTTTGTTGTCATATATACAAGGATAGCTATAACCGGTCGTCGCCAAGACACCACTCATTTTTTGTATAGGGGCTATCCTTGTCATCACTCTTATCAGAAAAAATAGCCTTAGTTACGCCCTATGATATTAGTTTTCTGTCAGTGAAAGTCCCGTCAAAATCGGTCCAGCCGTTTCGGAGATGACGCGGAACAAACAGACAGAAATACAGACAGGAAAATATTTTTTTAGTTTTTTTTTATAGGTATCATATACTTTCATATGCATTTAGTAAAAAGCTCTTATTTTGACATTACAAACGTTAATTTTTTATTTATATATATATATATATATATATATATATATATATATATATATATATATATATATATATATATATATATATATATATATATATATATATATATATATATATATATATATATATATATATATATATATATATATATATATATATATATATATATATATATATACATATATATATATATATATATATATATATATATATATATATATATATATATATATATATATATATATATATATAAAGAGTGATTTTTTTGCTATTATCTTTTTGGCAACACTAGTTTTGACAGCTCACGCACGTTTTGTATCTTGTGTCGCTGTCAAACATCTTCAGTTTGGTCTATAATTTAATCATGAATCGTCTTACAAACGAACAACGCTTGCCAAATTTTTGGTGAATGGGCTCTTGAAAAGTTAGATGAAGATCCACTTTTTTATCGAAGAATTGTGTTCAGCGACGAGGCTCATTTCTAGTTGAATGGATACGTGAACAAGCAAAACTGCCGTATTTGGAGTGAAGAGCAGCCAGAAGCATTGCAAGAGCTACCAATGCATCCACAAAAAACAACCGTTTGGTGCGGATTATGGGCTGGCGGCATCATTGGGCCGTATTTCTTCAAAGATGATGCGAATCACAACGTTACTGTGAATGGTGAGCGCTACCGTGCGATGATAACAAACTTTTTTCTGCCCAAAATGGAAGAGCTTGACTTGCATGACATGTGGTTTCAACAAGACGGTGCCACATGCCACACAGCACGCGAAACAATGGACCAATTGAGAGGCGAGTTCGGTGAACAGTTTATTTCACGCTTGGGACCAGTCAATTGGCCGCCCAGATCGTGCGATTTAACGCCTCTAGACTATTTTTTGTGGGGCTATGTTAAGGCTAATGTCTATAGCGACAAGCCCGCTTCGATTGACGCACTGGAAGCCAACATAGCCAACATTATTCGTGAGATACCGGCCGAAATGTTGGAAAGAGTATGCCAAAATTGGACTAAGCGGATGGACCATTTGAGGCGCAGCCGCGGCCAACATTTGCATGAAATAATCTTCAAACATTAAATTATATCGACCCAACTATCGATCCAAATAAATATTTCATGCATTTTTCTGAATTTTATGTGTTTTTTTTTTACTTTCCGATAGTTCTTGTAAAATCACCCATTATATATATATATATATATATATATATATATATATATATATATATATATATATATATATATATATATATATATATATATATATATATATATATATATATATATATATATATATATATATATATATATATATATATATATATATATATATATATATATATATATATATATATATATATATATATATATATATATATATATATATATATATATATATATATATATATATATATATATATATATATATATATATATATATATATATATATATATATATATATATATATATATATATATATATATATATATATATATATATATATATATATATATATATATATATATATATATATATATATATATATATATATATATATATATATATATATATATATATATATATATATATATATATATATATATATATATATATATATATATATATATATATATATACATATATATATATATATATATATATATATATATATATATATATATATATATATGCATTTTAGATAGTAGGCGAAAATTTTTTTTAAAACTTGAATATTTTATGGACATTTGCATCCTTTGTGAACTGGTCGCAAAATTGAAACAAGTAAGTAGCATAGTTTACGAACAATTTAGTTTGCGAACAGTTTTCTGTCAACTTTTTATTTTTCTTTCTATTGGTTCCACGATGTCAATATATCGATGAAATGTTATCAATTTAACGATATATACACTCTAAACTCAATAAATTTGTAAAATAAAAGTTTTGTTTACATTTATGTGATGCCATACTTAAGTAAAAATTTTTCGTTGTTATCGGCGCTGCAGTGCTTATTTTATAATTAGACGCCGTTTAAAAGATTTGTACATCGAAGGCTTTGTAATTAGAAATAAGTAAACAAAACTGAATGTAAATGCGAAAATGGTACGTACAAAATTTTTATTTATTTATTTATTTTATTTATTTATCCATATAGTAATACAGAGCCATCTAGGCCAAAAAATACGTATTACATAATACTAATAGAACTATGAAAGTACTAGATCTAATTATATTAAAAAAAACAATTTCATTGCACAACAAATTCAAACTATATACTTAAACTACTATTCGAATAGGCTCAAATACATTCCTTTTCTTTATTCCATTAAATATCAAGGCCGAAAAAATTTACAAGTTAGCTATGTGCATATATCCAAATTGGATGAGCCCGGTGAAGAACTTTTCCCGTTGAATGCTGTCTATGGCAAACTACAATCGCCACAAGATTCAGAATTACTGATGCAATCACCCTTATTGTGAATAAAATAGTGAACGCTAAATTTGTTCCCTTTCCTTAAAATTGTGGTCGCCAATTTTGCGTTGTTGTTATTGTTGTATTTTGTAATATTTTGTTAGTTTTTTTCACAAGTTTTTTTTTTATTGGAAATATTTCCAGAAAAGGTTGAAAAAACAATTAAAAACTGATTTGAACATGATTGACAAAACGACTATAGCAAAAACATCACACTTTTTATCGCTTTAAATCGTTTTTCATCACATACCTGATTATCTGGGTCTGGTCAATAATTCATTGATTTCAACGCTTTGGTATAAGACTGCTCTAACAAAAAGCTGCATTAACTGCAGATGGCAATTCTATAAGTGTGAGTTGAGAAAAACGAGTGCAATTTTAAAATAATATTTTTAGACGCGTGTTTATGAATTTCATTTTTCAGGAAGCCGGTGCAGCACCTGCAACGGCAGAGTCTCCAATAAAAATACCGCTAATTCTTCTCAACCAGGTTTAACAATGCCTTAAAACAACCATCCCCAGTTGCAACGATATCAACAACTATATCGATTGATAAAACTCTCATAACCCTGTGATAACTATTATGAGAAAGGGGTAGTATTTTTTTACACTTAATTATAAGTTGAAGAGTGCGTGTAGCTATGCGTTTTTATATACACTCAACGGAAGCTTTGTAAAAGTATATAAATTTAATTTTAAATGAAATTTATTTGCTGGTGTTTAAGCATTGTCTATATGCAGCATTTCATTGGTGCTTTACCAAATCGTCAGTAGACTTCAAACACAATTTTGAACAGTTACAAACTCTTTATCTTATGGACAGTCTCAAAATCCATTTGAGAATTTACAAATATGGAAATGATTTTCAAATTGCCAAAATTCGCAAAAACTGCTAATTTTGAAAAGATAGATAACTCTGAAATTAAAAATCGTTAAAACTGAAAAATCACTTCTATCGGGAAAATAGCGATAAGTCGCGAAAAATTTCAATATCGGAAATAAGCCGTAGAATGGCTTAAAAATCGCTAAATTTGTAAGGAATGCAAAAAAATCGAAAAAAGTGAATTTTGCATTTCCTAATATTAGTCTTTTAATGAATTCTAAATAGTTTTCGGATACGGTTTGTTCTCATTTGTTTTGCATCAGCTCATTTATTTTTCAAATAGCATACTAACATATGAAAAATTGCTCCAAAGCTCATATTTTTTAGTTGTTCAACTTATATGTTTGTATTTATATGAACAATTATTTTTTCTTCCATTATCATTGGTAGTTGATAGATTTCATTGTTTTTTCATTACTACAAGTATTTAAACAATTATAATTAAAATAAAAGCATTGGCATTTATTGGTAGTTGAAACTTTGTTCATTATATTGTACAATGAAAAAGTCCCAGGTATGATTTCTAACTAGGTATGTGGTGATAACAACACTCCTGGTGCAAGTGTTTGGATTGTCCACTTTTATTCAACAGTGGGCCTATTCGGAAATGCATCACTGCGCTTCATCAGCGATTTAAATGTTTATATGTATGTATATCAGTGAAGTAGTAGTGGACCAAAAAATTATCAAATGCGTGATGCATTTCCGCATAGGGCCAGTGTTATAACTCATTTATTTCAATAGTGTTAACTCAAAAAAAAACTAGTTCTGCAGAAAGCGCCTTTAGTTTTAATTTTACGTACAACTCAATGGCAACGGCTTAAACTTGAGGAGTATTTTTGCGTATGAGTGTGGTTTATATTTTTAATTGTACGCATTTATAGTTGTTTGACAGCCAATACTTAAGACAATACTTATGTCATACTCTGGTGAGTACACAAGATACATATTAGTTTTGTTTCTTTACTTTTTGGGTAAAGTTCGTGAAAATGAGAGTAAGCATAAATGTCTCATAAAGAGACAAAATTACACAAAAGTACGGGAACGCAAAAAACCAAATTTCTATCCCGAAAAATTACATAAAAGTGTTGTGAAAATAAACATAAAATTAAAAGGCAACATAATGATTTTTAACGCCATTTTTCTTCTTTAGTTATTGTTATATGTAAATACATTTGGTATTTTGCTTTGAATTTTGCTAAACTAGCAATTATTTCTTTAGTATTTTTGTTGCTTAAAATTATATTTTTTATTTGTTATTGTTTATTTTTCAAACAGCTTATTGCTTTGCACTGCACACAATCTGCCCGAAGAAAAAGTCCGCGCTGTTTCGTGCAAGAAGAAGAAGAATGTTATGCTCTCAAAAGCGCTTTCATTTACCCAATTTTCGAGTACGGGAACGCTTTTCGTGCAAATTGGGATACCGCGGGATCCCAAAGTAGAGTAAAGAAACACACCTATTTTAACAAAATTTTTACACAATACAAAGAACAATATGAGTAATTCTGCTTTATAAACTGAAATCAATTTTTTAGTTATATGGGTATGTTCTGTGTTTCATGTGGAATTAAAATGTGCGGAATTATCAAAGCATTGTCGTTGCACATGAATATTTATAACAATGCTTTGATAATTCCGCACATTTTTATTCCACATGAAATACAGAACATATCCGATAGACACTATTAAAGTAAATGAGCGATGCGTACGTAAAATTATAAGAGATCAGTTTCTGTACGTTCACGTATGTTACGCGCCGCCGGTTTGCTTGTTAAAGAAAAACAAAAGGTAGCGATAAAAAAAATAGTAATTAAGGGATGAAGGCAGTGGTCAAGAGGCAAGTTCGATTTCCGACTAGCTCAGTCCGTGGCAATTTAGGTTCTCAACCCGCTTTTCCCAGACGCATAACATATAAGTACTCACACTTGCCTAATAATACCACTGTGCGTACTGTGATTAGTTGACTGTTAGAAAATTTTATTGTTGGGAAACAAAAACCAAGGCTAATAACTTGAGTTCTGTTTACGTGTCTAACATAGTCGCCGTACCTGCCTACTCTCGCCTACAATTCTACCCAGCATTCCTTAGGGGGAAAAAAAACTAGTGCATATTTTAATTCATGACTTTATTTTTTTGCATTTTATCCATTTAACAAAAAAAAGTTCTGTATGATTTAATGTAAAGATTCAGGAGTGAAAGTATTATAAATTGTCTTAGTGAGGTTAAGTTTTATGATCAATATAATTCTAGTGATACTAGTCGCTAAATCCTAGATCCGATGCGAGACAAAAGCGTGCGAATGAGTTTAAATTAGTTCTACAGGTTTGTGAAATGTAAGTGAATATCTTTTGGCTTATGTGCCAATGTCCCATTTACACGGTTTTGTCTCCCACTATACGGAAAAATTTTAAGAAGAGTTATGCGAACTATATATAAAATTATGATAATTAACTATAATGGTATTGATACAAATAATAATAATAAGGTTGCTAAAGATACTACTTATGTATACTTAGGAGTTTATGACTGTTCTGGGTGATGGAGATGAGGCAGCTACTGTTGATATTCGTTGGCATGCTTTACTTTCTTGTTGATTTCATTGTTGTTGTTTACTGATGGGTTTTCGATCTTGCCGGTTTATTTTTATGTATATTTATTTGTTTGAGACTTTTCGTGAGTTTCGATTTTCTCTTTTTTTTTATATCACACCACCTGGTACTTTCATTTATTAAGTTTTTTTTTTCTTTCGGGTAAACAAATTTGGCTTGTTTTGTCAAAATTAAGTTTAGGTTTACTTTTGAATCAAATATGATCATTTCTATTTTTATGAACACAACTGTATTGTTGAAGGTACTCGTCTGTTTGCTAATAATCTGTTTTGTAAATTTTCAATAGCACTCGTTGGAATAATTTCGTTTTCTTTTTCTTTCACTTTTCGTTCTTTTTTTTTTCTTAATTCTTTCTTTTTATATCTTCGAATTGTTCTTTCGCTGTTATAAATTTTGGTTTTCACCCTTTTTCTAGCGTCTTACATTGTTCTTTACTTTACATTTGGGTTTTTCTTTTTGCTTGAAATTAAAACTTTCTTGTTTTTTCAAAATCAAAGTTCTGGTTTTTCTTTTACACGCTTCTCTTTCTTTACAATACCTTTTTTTGAATATTCTTTTGCTTATTTTCTTCTTACGACGACATTTTACATGACCTTTTTTTATATTTTGCACATTTTTTTCGCGATTATTAAACAATGTATGACTTAGTTATCGTTTTTTTTATTGCATTGACTTAGAATTAATCTTTTGTTCACTGTACCTTCTCTTATCGGTCTATTTCATATACTTTTAGTTACTTAAACGGACATTAATTTGGAAACGTTCTTCTTAATTTCTTACTTTAGGGTTAGTTTGTGCATGTTTCCTGCATCTTTACATTTCTTATCACTTTGCTTCATAATTAAGCCGAAGCAGAATTGTTAGAGGCACTTTTTAACGCAATTTAGCTTTATGTATATACACTTTTTTTTTAATTTAATATTTATACTTTCCTCCTCTTGCCTTTTTCCTTGCAAAACATTCACAATTTGGAATTTCTGGTAGTTTCTCTGGTTTTCAAACTCTGATAGACTTCAGAAACCGTATACATATATTAATTTTCTTCTCTGAACTAAATATCGATACATATTTGTTCATTACATTTACCGCTAACGCAATTACGTTTCATTTTTTTGAAAAATTATAATAAAATTTTTCCCCGTCAGCACTTTTAAACTGTACAAATTGTTTTTTTTCTGCCAGTACTAGTAACTTTCTTCTTGCTTAAGCAAACTCATAAAACCAACTGACTTCTTTCTGACCTTCTTGCTTCAATCTGCCCTGTATGACATTCGACATTCAAGTTTTTCATTTGTGTTGCTTTTTGATTGGCTAAAAAAAATAACGGTGAACGATCACCATCATGGGGAATGTATTAAAGGAGGAATTATGATAACTACTCGCTCATTCTAACTTACAGGGATGTTATAGATGTCAGGGTTTGGAAACTAATTCTTTTTAACGCATATGAGCCATTTCATAAATGTATGATAAACGTTTTTTTTGTGACAATGCCGAGGAAGGAGAAAAAAAAATCCGCAACAAAACTGCTTCGCATCTACATATATATATATATATATATATATATATATATATATATATATATATATATATATATATATATATATATATATATATATATATATATATATATATATATATATATATATATATATATATATATATATATATATATATATATATATATATATATATATATATATATATATATATATATATATATATATATATATATATATATATATATATATATATATATATATATATATATATATATATATATATATATATATATATATATATATATATATATATATATATATATATATATATATATATATATATATGTTAAGATCGAACAGGACGGATTTTACTAGAAATGGTACCTATGACGTGGCGTTAGGAAATTTATAGACGAATAAAATCATTAAAGTGATACGTGTGGCACGACCCACGAAGCCGGGCATTATACGAGTTTCGGAAATTCCAACCGTTCAGGTAGATACTGGTCATTGGCGGAGATCTGAGGCATGGTATTTCCCAATATAAGTGCCCGTCAGATCTTCAATTTCATACAACGCATTTCCAATTCTTTTACGTATTCTGCATTTAACGAATTTAGGGTTAAATTTCGCATTTATGCCCTTTTTGAAATTGCTCTGAGAGTGATTTCTTCGGAAAACTTCCTGCCCTTGCACGAACTTAATGGATTTTGACCTGGTGTTATAAGTTCGAGAGGCTTTTTCGTGAGCTATGTTTAGATTCTTAGCTATATTGTCTCGTACGTGTTGGAGTTTGTCCGTATGCTCGATGGTTGCATCATCTGATAGAAGGTTGAGTTTTCCTAGGAGAGGGTAAGAAGATCCGTGTAGGATCATATTCTGCCCGAATATGGCGTAGTACGGAGTGCATTTAGTTGCAGTATGGTAATCGCTTCTCAATATTTGCAGTATTTTAGGTATGCTTCTGTCCCAGTTCGTGTGATCTGGATCGTTTTTGAGGAAATATCTAATTTTTGAAACTATTTCTCTATTGGCTCTTTCAGAAGCGTTTGCCTGAGGAGAGTAATACCCGGTGGTGATGTGAGTGATGCCATACACAGAAAAAAAAATTTCGATATCTTTAGACGTAAATTGTTTAGCGTTGTCACTATGGACATATTGTGGCACACCGTAAGTGCAAAAAAAAATCGTGTTCGAAAAATTCTATAACGTTATTTGAAGTGGCAACTCTCATGGGCTTCAAAAATATAAATTTCGTCAAATGATCGACTACAATGAATAATTGTGAATTTTTTGCTTTAGTGCATGGGAAAGGTCCGAGGAAATCGCAATATAATCTCTGAAAAGGGCGAATTGTTCTAAATTGATTTCCCATAGGAGGGCGCAAGATCTGATTTGCAGGTTTTATCGCTTTACAGTCATCACAGATGCTGACAAAAGCTCTGACATCGCGTGCCATTTGCGGCCAAAAGTACTTTTGACGAATACGAGAAAGTGTTTTATGGTAACCGCCATGACAGCCTTCTTCGTGCGCCGATCTAATGGTACTCTCGGCTAGATTTTTAGGCAGCCACAGTCTCCACAAGCTCTCTTCGGCATCTACACCGTTTCGAAATAGTACACGTTTGTAAACAAGATTTTCCCGTATGCATAAATCTGGCAATTTTTCTGCATTTTGTATAATATCTTGCTTTAGTTTATCGTATTCAGGACTGTTAAATTCGATGGATTTTAAGTCTACTTCGGGAGGATTTAGCATTATTTCGATTTCGTCAACATCAAATCGAGACAGCGCATCTGGCACCACGTTTAGTGAGCCCTTCCGGTGCTCTATGGTAAAAACGAAGTTTTGAAGTTTTAAACTCCACCGAGCTAGTCTACCGTGAAGGTCTTTCTGGCTCATGAGCCAACGCAGAATTGAGTGATCGGTGATAATTTTAAACGGAAGTCCTTCGATATACTGCCTAAAACGTTTCACGCAGATTACAGCAGCCAGGCATTCCAGCTCTGTCACCGTGTAGTTGCGCTGTGCCTTATTTAGCTTTTGGGACACAAACGCAATTGGGTGTTCCTTACCTTCGTTGTCGAACTGAAATAAGACTCCGCCTACAGCGATGCGTGACGCATCGCATTGAATAATAAATTCCCTACCAAAGTCTGGTTGGGCCAGGACGGGAGCGGTGGAAAGAGCCGATTTCAGATGATTAAAGGAGTTAACAGCTTCCGGGCTAAGCCGAAACGGTTTTACAGATTTGCGTAGACAATCAGTCAGGGGACCGGTGAGATCTGAAAAATTCTTTATAAATGTCCGATACCAATTCGCCATACCAACAAATCGCCTGATTTGGCGCGGTGTCCTGGGTATGGGAAACTCCACTATAGCTGTGACCTTGTCGGGGTCGACCTTTAGGATCCCTCCACCAATTCGGTATCCGAGATATTTGATCTCACGCTGGCAGAATTTACTTTTTCCCACGTTGATTGTGAGACCGGCGGATTTTAGGCATTGTGCGACATCGGATAATAAGTTCAAATGACTCTCATAATCTCGGCTACATATAAGGAGGTCGTCTAAATAGATGAAAACGTTGTCTCTTAATTTGGATGGAATGGTTTTGTCCATCAGACGACTCATTGTCTGAGGCCCGTTACATACACCGAAGGGCATAACCTTATATTGGTATAAAGCCCTACCGGGTACAGCGAATGCCGTTTTCTCTTTAGAGCTCTCAGAAAGCTTAATTTGAAAAAATGCGTCTTTTAGATCTATACCGCTAATATAATGGGTTTCACTGAGGCGACTTAGCAACCCATTAATATGAGGAAGCGGGTATGAATCTTTTTTGGTCAGCTCATTTAACTTTCGACAGTCTAGGCACAACCTTATTTTACCTGGCTTTCGAACGGTTACTATTGGGCTACACCAAGGAGAGTTGGACTCCTCTATTACTCCTAAAGACAATAACCTGTCGAGTTCTTCGTACACTTCAGCCTGCCTAGGAGGAGATAATGGGTAGTGTCTGGCTTTTACCGGGATCGCATCTCCTGTATCGATATGGTGCTCCAGGAGGTGAGTACGTCCGAGTCCTAACTTGTCGTAAGAAGGAAATTTTAAAATAACATTTTCAAGACGCAATTTCTGTTCGGGGCTAAGATCATGGTATAGTGAATCCCTACATTCGTCTGATTTTAGACAGTCAATTGTCGGAATTATCTGAGGAGCAAGAGCGTAGGCTTTCCAGAAGTCAACTCCAAGGTATGCTTCTTGTGACAGGGTTGGTACTATATAAAAAATGATTGATTTTGTAACTCCTTTGAAAATTACAGGCAGCGTGCAATAGCCTAAAACTTGATTCCTTGACCCATTTGCTGTCGTAATACTAGATCTAAATCCTTTCAATTGAATGTTATATCTTTTCACGAGGTCTAAGCTTCCCTTCCCTAACACCGACACATTCGCCCCTGAGTCTAAAAGGCAGGATAATTCTGTTTCAAAGATTCTGATTTTCGCGTAAGGTCTTCCATCATCCGAATTTGAAAGACAAGACGATTCAACTTTCGCTCTAAAATTTTTTCTAAGAGAATAACGACTTCTACATTTTAAGATCTGTCGTGGCAAGTTTCGTTCTGGTCGTGGTTCTCGCAAATCGCTGCCAATTTGACCTTTGTATTGCAGGGCATTGAAATGTATATCAGGATTTGTTTTGAGGCTGGAGAGTGATTCCCCCTGTAAGGGTTTACTCTCAATGCCTGGGTTAAACACGGGATTTAGTCCTTGGAACGAGCATCCCCGGTCGCCCACTCGCTCCGACGTCTGTTTCCCTGGTGTGTGTTGACACACTCTGGAGTAGTAACACCCCTTTGCCCGCACTTGAAACAGAAAAGGAAACGAGTTTTTTTAGGACAGTAAATGTAGCTGTGACCCGCGTTTAGGCAGTTCCAGCACTTAATTTTGGAGTAATCTCCCTTGACATATTGATTGCTTACTTTCAAGGCTTCAATTTGAGGATCGATTTCGGCGACTGACTCTTCGCAGTCAAATATTTCTCCTAGGCTATCTACTGAAATTTCATCTACTTGTCGAGAACGGTTAGGCGGATATTTAAAAGTATTATTGGCTTTAAGTGATTTTTCGGCCTCCCTAAGAAGGTCGCGATATGAGTCTAAATCTTCAGGCCTCGAAACGAAAGTCATGCTTAAAAGTTCGGGTTTTACATTCTTCCTAATGATATTGATGAGAGCACTGTCTTCCATCGGGTTTTCTAGCTTTAAATTCATTCTAACTAAGGCTGAATGAAAATCATCGTAGCTTTCTTTTGGATGTTGCTTTCTAGCCGAAATCCTCATAAGAATGTCGAGATCGCTCTCTAATGTGCCGAACTGTTTTGTAATAGCTCTTTTTAGAATAGAGTAGCTTGCTCTCGGATTTTGTTTTATATATGTCCAAAACCATGTTTCCGCTTTACCTTTTAGAAATATATGGAAATTTGCCATTAGGTAATCGAGTGGACATTGGCTTCGCTCTCTAAGAGTGTCTATTTTGAACAGGAAGTCAGACACATCTTCTTCACCACTAAAAGTGACGTTCCAATCTTTCAGTTTTATGAAATAGGATGCTGAAGTGGCGTTTGAATTTGCATTTGAGTTTTGATGGCTTACCCTAGGGGAATCGGATGCGTCCCTATTGTTACCTGAAATCCCTAAACTATTCCTCATCTCGATCATTTCCCTTCTAAATTCCTCCTGAGTACTCCTCAGGGCGTTTTGCACATATTGTATTACAGTATCAAACGGACTTGCATCTGATGACTGCGGAGCTGCCTCCAAAGGCGGAGCACCATTGCCATCGCTGGTAGCCATTGTCAAGTTTTCGTCGAAGGCGGGTAAAATTCCGCTAATTGAATCTTCTCTGTCTGTGAAGTTTGAATCAAGGGAAAGGGTAACCGACGATGCCCTAATGGCCTTGATACTTGTGCTCGATTTAGAACCTGACGTACTAGCTACACTGCTCGATTTTTGAGCTCCTAGACTTCTGCCCCTACCCCTACCTGGCGTGGCAGATAAACCTGATTTTTTTGTATTTGTAGATGCGGTAGCTCTGAGGCCCGCTGAAGTCTTACTTGGATTTTTGTTAGTTGAAACTGTTTTCTTCTGATCTGTGTTCGCCCGCGTATTGTATTTGTTCATAATGTTCTGAACCAACACAAGTTCGCCGACGACACAAAGGCAAAACGAGCCCAGTCACACAATGAGCCGAAACTAGACCGAAGAAAAAAAAATCAAGCAATTGGCAGAAAGGAAAAAACAAAGTTATCTTATATATATGTAGGCTAAAATTTCTATGCGAGTATAATGTGGCAAATATATGAAGTAGAGAGTAATAAAAAAGAAAAACAAGGCAAGAAAATACTTTTTGATAAGTGTTAAAATTATAAAGGCGTGTATATCTTCAATTCCGGAATGCTAGGTAGATGCAAGCGAAAGCTTAGTAAGGCGACTTTGTAAATTGTAATTATTAGGAAGGCATAGATAATCTCTACTCTGACTCGTCCTAATAATTCCACTTGGCATATCACGTCTGTTTTTTTTTACTGAAAATGATGTCTCAAGTGCGCGTAAATGTAAATTCTATCTTCCTACGGAAACTGTGATAACCATAGCGAATTTTCGCTACACTCCATGCCTAAATTCGATCGACTCGCTACGTATCTACCGCTTAATGCCAATAGTCAGATACGGACTGAGTGTCTCAGGTTTAGGACATGTACAACAAAAAAAACTCGGAAATGAATTTATCACCGCAACGGCAGCCGAACTTCTCGCTGATGTCGGCTCTGGACTTGTGACAAACTCGAACCGATAATATAAAATTATGATGGTGAAATATAGCTTCCGTTGAGAACTACCTTCATGTGACACGTCCTGCGTCGCAATTAAAACCGAGATTATCATACACAGTAGTCAAGACTTATGCAGAACAGTGGTGCATGAAAATAATTCGAGTTAAGATTGAACCATAAAATTTTCTAACAGTGATAAAATTATGAAAACAATTTCCTTTCATTATAAGGTGGCTATTAGTTGTTTATATATACATATATACAGACATACATATGTTCATACACATATATGCATGTATATATATTTTAAAATTTAAGAATAGTTTTCAAATGCTTCGACCTTTTTAAAGGCCTTTTCGTTGGGCGCCATATATGTTACGCGCCGCCGGTTTGCTTGTTAAAGAAAAACAAAAGGTAGCGATAAAAAAAATAGTAATTAAGGGATGAAGGCAGTGGTCAAGAGGCAAGTTCGATTTCCGACTAGCTCAGTCCGTGGCAATTTAGGTTCTCAACCCGCTTTTCCCAGACGCATAACATATAAGTACTCACACTTGCCTAATAATACCACTGTGCGTACTGTGATTAGTTGACTGTTAGAAAATTTTATTGTTGGGAAACAAAAACCAAGGCTAATAACTTGAGTTCTGTTTACGTGTCTAACATAGTCGCCGTACCTGCCTACTCTCGCCTACAATTCTACCCAGCATTCCTTAGGGGGAAAAAAAAACTAGTGCATATTTTAATTCATGAATTTATTTTTTTGCATTTTATCCATTTAACAAAAAAAAGTTCTGTATGATTTAATGTAAAGATTCAGGAGTGAAAGTATTATAAATTGTCTTAGTGAGGTTAAGTTTTATGATCAATATAATTCTAGTGATACTAGTCGCTAAATCCTAGATCCGATGCGAGACAAAAGCGTGCGAATGAGTTTAAATTAGTTCTACAGGTTTGTGAAATGTAAGTGAATATCTTTTGGCTTATGTGCCAATGTCCCATTTACACGGTTTTGTCTCCCACTATACGGAAAAATTTTAAGAAGAGTTATGCGAACTATATATAAAATTATGATAATTAACTATAATGGTATTGATACAAATAATAATAATAAGGTTGCTAAAGATACTACTTATGTATACTTAGGAGTTTATGACTGTTCTGGGTGATGGAGATGAGGCAGCTACTGTTGATATTCGTTGGCATGCTTTACTTTCTTGTTGATTTCATTGTTGTTGTTTACTGATGGGTTTTCGATCTTGCCGGTTTATTTTTATGTATATTTATTTGTTTGAGACTTTTCGTGAGTTTCGATTTTCTCTTTTTTTTTATATCACACCACCTGGTACTTTCATTTATTAAGTTTTTTTTTTCTTTCTGGTAAACAAATTTGGCTTGTTTTGTCAAAATTAAGTTTAGGTTTACTTTTGAATCAAATATGATCATTTCTATTTTTATGAACACAACTGTATTGTTGAAGGTACTCGTCTGTTTGCTAATAATCTGTTTTGTAAATTTTCAATAGCACTCGTTGGAATAATTTCGTTTTCTTTTTCTTTCACTTTTCGTTCTTTTTTTTTCTTAATTCTTTCTTTTTATATCTTCGAATTGTTCTTTCGCTGTTATAAATTTTGGTTTTCACCCTTTTTCTAGCGTCTTACATTGTTCTTTACTTTACATTTGGGTTTTTCTTTTTGCTTGAAATTAAAACTTTCTTGTTTTTTCAAAATCAAAGTTCTGGTTTTTCTTTTACACGCTTCTCTTTCTTTACAATACCTTTTTTTGAATATTCTTTTGCTTATTTTCTTCTTACGACGACATTTTACATGACCTTTTTTTATATTTTGCACATTTTTTTCGCGATTATTAAACAATGTATGACTTAGTTATCGTTTTTTTTATTGCATTGACTTAGAATTAATCTTTTGTTCACTGTACCTTCTCTTATCGGTCTATTTCATATACTTTTAGTTACTTAAACGGGCATTAATTTGGAAACGTTCTTCTTAATTTCTTACTTTAGGGTTAGTTTGTGCATGTTTCCTGCATCTTTACATTTCTTATCACTTTGCTTCATAATTAAGCCGAAGCAGAATTGTTAGAGGCACTTTTTAACGCAATTTAGCTTTATGTATATACACTTTTTTTAAATTTAATATTTATACTTTCCTCCTCTTGCCTTTTTCCTTGCAAAACATTCACAATTTGGAATTTCTGGTAGTTTCTCTGGTTTTCAAACTCTGATAGACTTCAGAAACCGTATACATATATTAATTTTCTTCTCTGAACTAAATATCGATACATATTTGTTCATTACATTTACCGCTAACGCAATTACGTTTCATTTTTTTGAAAAATTATAATAAAATTTTTCCCCGTCAGCACTTTTAAACTGTACAAATTGTTTTTTTTTCTGCCAGTACTAGTAACTTTCTTCTTGCTTAAGCAAACTCATAAAACCAACTGACTTCTTTCTGACCTTCTTGCTTCAATCTGCCCTGTATGACATTCGACATTCAAGTTTTTCATTTGTGTTGCTTTTTGATTGGCTAAAAAAAATAACGGTGAACGATCACCATCATGGGGAATGTATTAAAGGAGGAATTATGATAACTACTCGCTCATTCTAACTTACAGGGATGTTATAGATGTCAGGGTTTGGAAACTAATTCTTTTTAACGCATATGAGCCATTTCATAAATGTATGATAAACGTTTTTTTTTTGTGACAATGCCGAGGAAGGAGAAAAAAAAATCCGTAACAAAACTGCTTCGCATCTATATATATATATATATATATATATATATATATATATATATATATATATATATATATATATATATATATATATATATATATATATATATATATATATATATATATATATATATATATATATATATATATATATATATATATATATATATATATATATATATATATATATATATATATATATATATATATATATATATATATATATATATATATATATATATATATATATATATATATATATATATATATATATATATATATATATATATATATATATATATATATATATATATATATATATATATATATATATATATATATATATATATATATATATATATATATATATATATATATATATATATATATATATATATATATATATATATATATATATATATATATATATATATATATATATATATATATATATATATATATATATATATATATATATATATATATATATATATATATATATATATATATATATATATATATATATATATATATATATATATATATATATATATATATATATATATATATATATATATATATATATATATATATATATATATATATATATATATATATATATATATATATATATATATATATATATATATATATATATATATATATATATATATATATATATATATATATATATATATATATATATATATATATATATATATATATATATATATGTTAAGATCGAACAGGACGGATTTTACTAGAAATGGTACCTATGACGTGGCGTTAGGAAATTTATAGACGAATAAAATCATTAAAGTGATACGTGTGGCACGACCCACGAAGCCGGGCATTATACGAGTTTCGGAAATTCCAACCGTTCAGGTAGATACTGGTCATTGGCGGAGATCTGAGGCATGGTATTTCCCAATATAAGTGCCCGTCAGATCTTCAATTTCATACAACGCATTTCCAATTCTTTTACGTATTCTGCATTTAACGAATTTAGGGTTAAATTTCGCATTTATGCCCTTTTTGAAATTGCTCTGAGAGTGATTTCTTCGGAAAACTTCCTGCCCTTGCACGAACTTAATGGGTTTTGACCTGGTGTTATAAGTTCGAGAGGCTTTTTCGTGAGCTATGTTTAGATTCTTAGCTATATTGTCTCGTACGTGTTGGAGTTTGTCCGTATGCTCGATGGTTGCATCATCTGATAGAAGGTTGAGTTTTCCTAGGAGAGGGTAAGAAGATCCGTGTAGGATCATATTCTGCCCGAATATGGCGTAGTACGGAGTGCATTTAGTTGCAGTATGGTAATCGCTTCTCAATATTTGCAGTATTTTAGGTATGCTTCTGTCCCAGTTCGTGTGATCTGGATCGTTTTTGAGGAAATATCTAATTTTTGAAACTATTTCTCTATTGGCTCTTTCAGAAGCGTTTGCCTGAGGAGAGTAATACCCCGTGGTGATGTGAGTGATGCCATACACAGAAAAAAAAATTTCGATATCTTTAGACGTAAATTGTTTAGCGTTGTCACTATGGACATATTGTGGCACACCGTAAGTGCAAAAAAATCGTGTTCGAAAAATTCTATAACGTTATTTGAAGTGGCAACTCTCATGGGCTTCAAAAATATAAATTTCGTCAAATGATCGACTACAATGAATAATTGTGAATTTTTTGCTTTAGTGCATGGGAAAGGTCCTAGGAAATCGCAATATAATCTCTGAAAAGGGCGAATTGTTCTAAATTGATTTCCCATAGGAGGGCGCAAGATCTGATTTGCAGGTTTTATCGCTTTACAGTCATCACAGATGCTGACAAAAGCTCTGACATCGCGCGCCATTTGCGGCCAAAAGTACTTTTGACGAATACGAGAAAGTGTTTTATGGTAACCGCCATGACAGCCTTCTTCGTGCGCCGATCTAATGGTACTCTCGGCTAGATTTTTAGGCAGCCACAGTCTCCACAAGCTCTCTTCGGCATCTACACCGTTTCGAAATAGTACACGTTTGTAAACAAGATTTTCCCGTATGCATAAATCTGGCAATTTTTCTGCATTTTGTATAATATCTTGCTTTAGTTTATCGTATTCAGGACTGTTAAATTCGATGGATTTTAAGTCTACTTCGGGAGGATTTAGCATTATTTCGATTTCGTCAACATCAAATCGAGACAGCGCATCTGGCACCACGTTTAGTGAGCCCTTCCGGTGCTCTATGGTAAAAACGAAGTTTTGAAGTTTTAAACTCCACCGAGCTAGTCTACCGTGAAGGTCTTTCTGGCTCATGAGCCAACGCATAATTGAGTGATCGGTGATAATTTTAAACGGAAGTCCTTCGATATACTGCCTAAAACGTTTCACGCAGATTACAGCAGCCAGGCATTCCAGCTCTGTCACCGTGTAGTTGCGCTGTGCCTTCTTTAGCTTTTGGGACACAAACGCAATTGGGTGTTCCTTACCTTCGTTGTCGAACTGAAATAAGACTCCGCCTACAGCGATGCGTGACGCATCGCATTGAATAATAAATTCCCTACCAAAGTCTGGTTGGGCCAGGACGGGAGCGGTGGAAAGAGCCGATTTCAGATGATTAAAGGAGTTAACAGCTTCCGGGCTAAGCCGAAACGGTTTTACAGATTTGCGTAGACAATCAGTCAGGGGACCGGTGAGATCTGAAAAATTCTTTATAAATGTCCGATACCAATTCGCCATACCAACAAATCGCCTGATTTGGCGGGGTGTCCTGGGTATGGGAAACTCCACTATAGCTGTGACCTTGTCGGGGTCGACCTTTAGGATCCCTCCACCAATTCGGTATCCGAGATATTTGATCTCACGCTGGCAGAATTTACTTTTTCCCACATTGATTGTGAGACCGGCGGATTTTAGGCATTGTGCGACATCGGATAATAAGTTCAAATGACTCTCATAATCTCGGCTACATATAAGGAGGTCGTCTAAATAGATGAAAACGTTGTCTCTTAATTTGGATGGAATGGTTTTGTCCATCAGACGACTCATTGTCTGAGGCCCGTTACATACACCGAAGGGCATAACCTTATATTGGTATAAAGCCCTACCGGGTACAGCGAATGCCGTTTTCTCTTTAGAGCTCTCAGAAAGCTTAATTTGAAAAAATGCGTCTTTTAGATCTATACCGCTAATATAATGGGTTTCACTGAGGCGACTTAGCAACCCATTAATATGAGGAAGCGGGTATGAATCTTTTTTGGTCAGCTCATTTAACTTTCGACAGTCTAGGCACAACCTTATTTTACCTGGCTTTCGAACGGTTACTATTGGGCTACACCAAGGAGAGTTGGACTCCTCTATTACTCCTAAAGACAATAACCTGTCGAGTTCTTCGTACACTTCAGCCTGCCTAGGAGGAGATAATGGGTAGTGTCTGGCTTTTACCGGGATCGCATCTCCTGTATCGATATGGTGCTCCAGGAGGTGAGTACGTCCGAGTCCTAACTTGTCGTAAGAAGGAAATTTTAAAATAACATTTTCAAGACGCAATTTCTGTTCGGGGCTAAGATCATGGTATAGTGAATCCCTACATTCGTCTGATTTTAGACAGTCAATTGTCGGAATTATCTGAGGAGCAAGAGCGTAGGCTTTCCAGAAGTCAACTCCAAGGTATGCTTCTTGTGACAGGGTTGGTACTATATAAAAAATGATTGATTTTGTAACTCCTTTGAAAATTACAGGCAGCGTGCAATAGCCTAAAACTTGATTCCTTGACCCATTTGCTGTCGTAATACTAGATCTAAATCCTTTCAATTGAATGTTATATCTTTTCACGAGGTCTAAGCTTCCCTTCCCTAACACCGACACATTCGCCCCTGAGTCTAAAAGGCAGGATAATTCTGTTTCAAAGATTCTGATTTTCGCGTAAGGTCTTCCATCATCCGAATTTGAAAGACAAGACGATTCAACTTTCGCTCTAAAATTTTTTCTAAGAGAATAACGACTTCTACATTTTAAGATCTGTCGTGGCAAGTTTCGTTCTGGTCGTGGTTCTCGCAAATCGCTGCCAATTTGACCTTTGTATTGCAGGGCATTGAAATGTATATCAGGATTTGTTTTGAGGCTGGAGAGTGATTCCCCCTGTAAGGGTTTACTCTCAATGCCTGGGTTAAACACGGGATTTAGTCCTTGGAACGAGCATCCCCGGTCGCCCACTCGCTCCGACGTCTGTTTCCCTGGTGTGTGTTGACACACTCTGGAGTAGTAACACCCCTTTGCCCGCACTTGAAACAGAAAAGGAAACGAGTTTTTTTAGGACAGTAAATGTAGCTGTGACCCGCGTTTAGGCAGTTCCAGCACTTAATTTTGGAGTAATCTCCCTTGACATATTGATTGCTTACTTTCAAGGCTTCAATTTGAGGATCGATTTCGGCGACTGACTCTTCGCAGTCAAATATTTCTCCTAGGCTATCTACTGAAATTTCATCTACTTGTCGAGAACGGTTAGGCGGATATTTAAAAGTATTATTGGCTTTAAGTGATTTTTCGGCCTCCCTAAGAAGGTCGCGATATGAGTCTAAATCTTCAGGCCTCGAAACGAAAGTCATGCTTAAAAGTTCGGGTTTTACATTCTTCCTAATGATATTGATGAGAGCACTGTCTTCCATCGGGTTTTCTAGCTTTAAATTCATTCTAACTAAGGCTGAATGAAAATCATCGTAGCTTTCTTTTGGATGTTGCTTTCTAGCCGAAATCCTCATAAGAATGTCGAGATCGCTCTCTAATGTGCCGAACTGTTTTGTAATAGCTCTTTTTAGAATAGAGTAGCTTGCTCTCGGATTTTGTTTTATATATGTCCAAAACCATGTTTCCGCTTTACCTTTTAGAAATATATGGAAATTTGCCATTAGGTAATCGAGTGGACATTGGCTTCGCTCTCTAAGAGTGTCTATTTTGAACAGGAAGTCAGACACATCTTCTTCACCACTAAAAGTGACGTTCCAATCTTTCAGTTTTATGAAATAGGATGCTGAAGTGGCGTTTGAATTTGCATTTGAGTTTTGATGGCTTACCCTAGGGGAATCGGATGCGTCCCTATTGTTACCTGAAATCCCTAAACTATTCCTCATCTCGATCATTTCCCTTCTAAATTCCTCCTGAGTACTCCTCAGGGCGTTTTGCACATATTGTATTACAGTATCAAACGGACTTGCATCTGATGACTGCGGAGCTGCCTCCAAAGGCGGAGCACCATTGCCATCGCTGGTAGCCATTGTCAAGTTTTCGTCGAAGGCGGGTAAAATTCCGCTAATTGAATCTTCTCTGTCTGTGAAGTTTGAATCAAGGGAAAGGGTAACCGACGATGCCCTAATGGCCTTGATACTTGTGCTCGATTTAGAACCTGACGTACTAGCTACACTGCTCGATTTTTGAGCTCCTAGACTTCTGCCCCTACCCCTACCTGGCGTGGCAGATAAACCTGATTTTTTTGTATTTGTAGATGCGGTAGCTCTGAGGCCCGCTGAAGTCTTACTTGGATTTTTGTTAGTTGAAACTGTTTTCTTCTGATCTGTGTTCGCCCGCGTATTGTATTTGTTCATAATGTTCTGAACCAACACAAGTTCGCCGACGACACAAAGGCAAAACGAGCCCAGTCACACAATGAGCCGAAACTAGACCGAAGAAAAAAAAATCAAGCAATTGGCAGAAAGGAAAAAACAAAGTTATCTTATATATATGTAGGCTAAAATTTCTATGCGAGTATAATGTGGCAAATATATGAAGTAGAGAGTAATAAAAAAGAAAAACAAGGCAAGAAAATACTTTTTGATAAGTGTTAAAATTATAAAGGCGTGTATATCTTCAATTCCGGAATGCTAGGTAGATGCAAGCGAAAGCTTAGTAAGGCGACTTTGTAAATTGTAATTATTAGGAAGGCATAGATAATCTCTACTCTGACTCGTCCTAATAATTCCACTTGGCATATCACGTCTGTTTTTTTTTACTGAAAATGATGTCTCAAGTGCGCGTAAATGTAAATTCTATCTTCCTACGGAAACTGTGATAACCATAGCGAATTTTCGCTACACTCCATGCCTAAATTCGATCGACTCGCTACGTATCTACCGCTTAATGCCAATAGTCAGATACGGACTGAGTGTCTCAGGTTTAGGACATGTACAACAAAAAAAACTCGGAAATGAATTTATCACCGCAACGGCAGCCGAACTTCTCGCTGATGTCGGCTCTGGACTTGTGACAAACTCGAACCGATAATATAAAATTATGATGGTGAAATATAGCTTCCGTTGAGAACTACCTTCATGTGACACGTCCTGCGTCGCAATTAAAACCGAGATTATCATACACAGTAGTCAAGACTTATGCAGAACAGTGGTGCATGAAAATAATTCGAGTTAAGATTGAACCATAAAATTTTCTAACAGTGATAAAATTATGAAAACAATTTCCTTTCATTATAAGGTGGCTATTAGTTGTTTATATATACATATATACAGACATACATATGTTCATACACATATATGCATGTATATATATTTTAAAATTTAAGAATAGTTTTCAAATGCTTCGACCTTTTTAAAGGCCTTTTCGTTGGGCGCCATATATGTTACGCGCCGCCGGTTTGCTTGTTAAAGAAAAACAAAAGGTAGCGATAAAAAAAATAGTAATTAAGGGATGAAGGCAGTGGTCAAGAGGCAAGTTCGATTTCCGACTAGCTCAGTCCGTGGCAATTTAGGCTCTCAACCCGCTTTTCCCAGACGCATAACATATAAGTACTCACACTTGCCTAATAATACCACTGTGCGTACTGTGATTAGTTGACTGTTAGAAAATTTTATTGTTGGGAAACAAAAACCAAGGCTAATAACTTGAGTTCTGTTTACGTGTCTAACATAGTCGCCGTACCTGCCTACTCTCGCCTACAATTCTACCCAGCATTCCTTAGGGGGAAAAAAAACTAGTGCATATTTTAATTCATGACTTTATTTTTTTGCATTTTATCCATTTAACAAAAAAAAGTTCTGTATGATTTAATGTAAAGATTCAGGAGTGAAAGTATTATAAATTGTCTTAGTGAGGTTAAGTTTTATGATCAATATAATTCTAGTGATACTAGTCGCTAAATCCTAGATCCGATGCGAGACAAAAGCGTGCGAATGAGTTTAAATTAGTTCTACAGGTTTGTGAAATGTAAGTGAATATCTTTTGGCTTATGTGCCAATGTCCCATTTACACGGTTTTGTCTCCCACTATACGGAAAAATTTTAAGAAGAGTTATGCGAACTATATATAAAATTATGATAATTAACTATAATGGTATTGATACAAATAATAATAATAAGGTTGCTAAAGATACTACTTATGTATACTTAGGAGTTTATGACTGTTCTGGGTGATGGAGATGAGGCAGCTACTGTTGATATTCGTTGGCATGCTTTACTTTCTTGTTGATTTCATTGTTGTTGTTTACTGATGGGTTTTCGATCTTGCCGGTTTATTTTTATGTATATTTATTTGTTTGAGACTTTTCGTGAGTTTCGATTTTCTCTTTTTTTTATATCACACCACCTGGTACTTTCATTTATTAAGTTTTTTTTTCTTTCTGGTAAACAAATTTGGCTTGTTTTGTCAAAATTAAGTTTAGGTTTACTTTTGAATCAAATATGATCATTTCTATTTTTATGAACACAACTGTATTGTTGAAGGTACTCGTCTGTTTGCTAATAATCTGTTTTGTAAATTTTCAATAGCACTCGTTGGAATAATTTCGTTTTCTTTTTCTTTCACTTTTCGTTCTTTTTTTTCTTAATTCTTTCTTTTTATATCTTCGAATTGTTCTTTCGCTGTTATAAATTTTGGTTTTCACCCTTTTTCTAGCGTCTTACATTGTTCTTTACTTTACATTTGGGTTTTTCTTTTTGCTTGAAATTAAAACTTTCTTGTTTTTTCAAAATCAAAGTTCTGGTTTTTCTTTTACACGCTTCTCTTTCTTTACAATACCTTTTTTTGAATATTCTTTTGCTTATTTTCTTCTTACGACGACATTTTACATGACCTTTTTTTTATATTTTGCACATTTTTTTCGCGATTATTAAACAATGTATGACTTAGTTATCGTTTTTTTTATTGCATTGACTTAGAATTAATCTTTTGTTCACTGTACCTTCTCTTATCGGTCTATTTCATATACTTTTAGTTACTTAAACGGACATTAATTTGGAAACGTTCTTCTTAATTTCTTACTTTAGGGTTAGTTTGTGCATGTTTCCTGCATCTTTACATTTCTTATCACTTTGCTTCATAATTAAGCCGAAGCAGAATTGTTAGAGGCACTTTTTAACGCAATTTAGCTTTATGTATATACACTTTTTTTTTAATTTAATATTTATACTTTCCTCCTCTTGCCTTTTTCCTTGCAAAACATTCACAATTTGGAATTTCTGGTAGTTTCTCTGGTTTTCAAACTCTGATAGACTTCAGAAACCGTATACATATATTAATTTTCTTCTCTGAACTAAATATCGATACATATTTGTTCATTACATTTACCGCTAACGCAATTACGTTTCATTTTTTTGAAAAATTATAATAAAATTTTTCCCCGTCAGCACTTTTAAACTGTACAAATTGTTTTTTTTTTCTGCCAGTACTAGTAACTTTCTTCTTGCTTAAGCAAACTCATAAAACCAACTGACTTCTTTCTGACCTTCTTGCTTCAATCTGCCCTGTATGACATTCGACATTCAAGTTTTTCATTTGTGTTGCTTTTTGATTGGCTAAAAAAAATAACGGTGAACGATCACCATCATGGGGAATGTATTAAAGGAGGAATTATGATAACTACTCGCTCATTCTAACTTACAGGGATGTTATAGATGTCAGGGTTTGGAAACTAATTCTTTTTAACGCATATGAGCCATTTCATAAATGTATGATAAACGTTTTTTTTTGTGACAATGCCGAGGAAGGAGAAAAAAAATCCGTAACACGTAATACACAAAACTTACCGAGAAGATTTCGGTTCATTTTTAGAACCTTCGGGCACGTAAAGAAACTAGCTGTCCTATTACGTAAAAAGTTAAGCTAACAATTGCAATTGGCTTGCAGAGCATAAATAAACTTCATTGTATACTTACAGAAATTGAAGAAAATTATATCCAAAAAAATTTTAACATTATAGTTGTATTGATCAGTTGTTATTTATTACATTATATATATATATATATATATATATATATATATATATATATATATATATATATATATATATATATATATATATATATATATATATATATATATATATATATATATATATATATATATATATATATATATATATATATATATATATATATATATATATATATATATATATATATATATATATATATATATATATATATATATATATATATATATATATATATATATATATATATATATATATATATATATATATATATATATATATATATATATATATATATATATATATGTAGGGTGGACATAATGGGACCATGTAGACGTATAGGGGTTAAGCTACAGTTGAGAGACATACACACAACAACGCACGCAAGTGTATTGCTACAAATAAATAGACAAACAAAAGAACAGAAACAGACAATTGAAAGCAGAAAACTGATACAGAAGTTAGTTGGTGAGTGACATTATAACAGAGCGGTTGAAACGGATTAAAGCGAAGTGAAATCATAGAGTCAAATGTGATTAGTTCAAGTAGAGGATCCTACTGTTAAGAAATAAAACTTAAAACTATGTGAATATCTAATACTTTTATAGAAAACCTAAACTAATTAGAATTAAAAACTTATCGGATTAAAGCTAAACTTAAGTGACTACATACTTTTATATAAAACCTAATAATTGAACTTAAATCTAAGTGCATACTTATTTTCTATGAAAAATAAAACTAAATAAAAGAATTGAAATTGTATATCTTACATAAACTAAAGGAAGTGTGTTTCATTCATCAAAGTGGAAGCAAATCCCTACAAATTTTGGGGGCTCGTCCGGGATTTGTCCCAACAATTTTTTCCAAAAGCAAATCGTTTAGAAAATAACAAAAAAGGGCTTTTAATCAACAAAAGTGAACGTGACCGAAAGTGAAAATTATTTTTATTTGAGCAAACTAATGCCACAAAAATAAAAATAAAATAGGTATACATACAACCAATTTTAAATAATGTACAGTTGGACCAAAAACTTCAGCAAAAAATAACTTTAAAAAAAGGCCACCAAGCTAAAAACAAAAGTTACAAAAGAACTACAAAGCAAACGCAAAAAAAGGGAACTAAAAGAAGAAAAACCGCAAACTCAGGCCATAAAAATTTGATACCTAAACTAAAAAACCGTTTTATCTGAAAAAAAAACTTGAAAAATAAGTAAAAACAAAACCAGTTTCATTATAAACTGAAAGTGCCAAAACAACAAGAAAATAAAAAAAAGAAGAACTCAACAAGAAACAAAAAGTATTAACAGAAAATCTGCTAAAAAAAAAAAAAAAATAATAATAATAATAACGAAAAATTAAGAAAAAAGTGCTATTAGCGACAATCAAAAGCAGATAGCTAAAAAAGAAAACAACAAAAAAAAAACTGAGAAAAAGAAGGAATTAAAAACATCCCAAATAAAGTAAAGAGAAAAACAAAAGAGACCACAAAGTGTTGAATAAAACAAAAGCACGCATATAACAGAAAAGAGAACACTCAGGTTAACAACAATAATAAACCTAGAGAAAAACAAAAACCACCACCATAAAAAATACAACTTAATAGAGAAAGACCTACCACCATAAACAACAAAATAAATCAAACACCAGCCAAGTTTGTTTGATCACCATTGAAGTCGCTGGCAGAGGAATCGTCGTATGTATGCTGTTGAGAGAGACGCAGTAGATGATCGTGTTGGCAGAATATGTATGTACTAACATTAGAGTATGTAGTAGTAGTTAACATTGTATTTACTTTTCTACTTTACACAAAATAAATACATGTATGTACATATGTATTTATTATTTTTAGCAATAAATAAACTGTTGAAAAAGGAATTAATAATATAGTGAGACTGATGGAATAGCGAGTGATATTTTTGCGGTGTGCGGGATAACAAGATTCGTTAGTGAAGGGAATATTTTTGCGGTTCTGAGTGAACTTTAGAATATTCTGACTTTTAGTGGAAGTTCTGAGTGAATTTTGTGTTAGATTAGAAACTTTTTGTGGTTCTGAGTGAACTACCAATGAATTGTCGAGATTCTGAGTGAATTTCATGCTGAGTAAGTTCTGTGTGAGCTTAGAAGAGTTTTTTTTATATATTGGGTCTTGTGTTGGCATTGGAAGGAGGAGAATTTATATTAGAGGAAATTCTCGATTTTTAAGAGGAGTGTGGCCAGCTCATTGTGCGTCTGTTTGGGAATTTAATAGGAGATTTTCTTTGTTATCCGCACAACCATTGTAGTTTCACTAATATTAATAATTTTTTTTCCCCGCTCTTTTATTATTATTACAGATAAACATTAATAGCAGAGTATTGAACATTAAATATAATTATCAACATCTCCCACTAAATTTTCTGTTAGATAATACAATTAAATATTATATTCGAAATTTGTTAAATATTCTTTCGCAAGACTTCGTAAACCGCTGACGGGAGATCTTAGGATGGATAAAGACGGAATTTTGGCACTAACCGTAGAGGGGCTACGTAGTGCGTTGAAGGGACTAGGACTTGCAAAGACGGGGGGCAAGGAAACTTTACGGGAGAGACTATTGGAACATTATGGTCTGAATAGGGAGGATGAGAAATCGGAGTACGATGATGCGACTGCAATAGAAAACGACTTGGCTATCGAACAGGCCAGTAACTTCACCTTGAGGGATATCCGGGATTCGGTTTCAACCTTCTCGGGTGATGGATTGCCAGAAATAGGGCAATGGTTAGAAGAATTTGAAGATTGTGCATACGCTGTGCGATGGAACGATCTTCAAAAGTTCATTTACGCTAAACAGTTGTTGACGGGCGCGGCTAAAATTTATGCTAGGAGCCAACCTGGTATAAATGATTGGTCGTCTCTGAAAACAAGTCTCAGTAATGAATTTGGTAGGAAACTTTCTTCGTTAGAGATACATGGCTTATTGAGGGACCGAAAGAAGAAATCGGGGGAAACTTTCCGCGAATATCTATATTGTTTACAAGAGATAGGGCAACCCGTAAATTTGGATGCAGAAAGCCTCATTCAGTACTTTATAGATGGGATAGTGGACTACAAATCCAATAAATCAATTTTATACCAGTCTAGGACGTTAGATGAACTTAAAGAAAACATTAAGAAATATGAAAAAATGCGTTTCCCGCAATCGACAGGGTTTTCGGCAGCCAAGCCAAAAACTTTCGTGAAAAGCAAACCAGACATTGGAGGTGAAAAACGCTGCTACAAATGCGGAGAAAAGGGTCATTTGTCAAATTCGTGTACAGTCAAAGGAGTCAGATGCTTTATATGCAACGGCATTGGGCACAAGTCTTTCGAGTGCAAGGTAGAAATCAAGGGGGAGACCCAAGGTAGCCGGGATAGAAATGTTAGCAGAGGCGGTGGAAATGTTCACACATTGTCAGATGACATTATGGTGTCCTCTGGGCGGATTTTCAAGGAAATAAAGATATTTCACAAAACATTGTCTGCAATAGTCGATACCGGTAGCGACATTTGCGCCATAAGGTACGATGCCCTTTTTATCCCGGGAGATTTTGATCTTACCCCGGAACAGAAGACATTAGTCGGCATTGGGGGGGAAAATATTACAACCCTGGGAAGTTTCACATGCAACGTCGAGGTGGACAACGTTGAGGTAGAACTCACTTTCCACGTAGTTAGAGAAAAGGATATATTGTACTCGGTTGTGTTGGGCAACGACATATTTGAGCAACTAGATCTAATGATAGACAAAAATGGGGCGATTTTTAAGGGAAAAGTGGTAATCGAGGGAAATATGGAAACTAGAACCATTGACGATGATGTCAACCAGATTGCGGATCTGCAGGCCGAGCTAGGAAGTATTATTTACTCGATGGTCGCTGAAAAATCACCCAATGATTATATGGAGTTAGAACACTTAGGGTACGAGACTCAGATTGAACTAAAGGGCTTAATAGAAGCATATAAACCCATCAGGCCTGAATCATATCCCGTGAAAATGAATATTATACTAACTGACGAAATTCCTGTTAGCCAACCCCCCAGAAGGATGTCATACGAAGACCAACGTTTCGTAGACAAACAAATTAATGAGTGGCTTAACGAAGGAATAATTCGACCGAGTTGCTCGGATTATTGCGCACCCATAGTATTAGCGAAGAAAAAGGACAACTCAAAAAGGCTTTGTTGCGACTATCGTAAACTAAATGAGAAGATAGTACGGGATAATTTTCCAATGGCAGTCATGGACGACGTCATCCAGAGGTTACAAAGTGCAAAAATTTTTACTACAATTGACTTAAGAAATGGATTCTTTCACGTGCCTATGGAACCGGATTCTCGGAAGTATACTGCGTTTGTAACTCACAACGGCGTATATGAATTTCAGTTTGTCCCATTTGGCATATCAAATTCCCCTGCAGTCTTTTGTAGATACCTTTCAGTTGTCTTTAGGGAGCTGATCAATGACGGTACGTTAGTAACGTATATGGACGATGTAGTAATCCCTTCGAATAGCGAGGATGAGGGTATGAGAAAATTGAAAAGAGTATTGAAAGTCGCGGAGTCAAACGGGCTGGATATAAAGTGGCGAAAATGTCAATTTTTGAAGGAAGAGATCAACTTTTTAGGCTACATCATCAGAGATTCGACAATAAGACCTTCAAAGGAAAAGACTAGGGCAGTGTCAACTTTTCCCATACCGCGAAATCGCAAGGCACTTGAAAAATTTTTGGGGCTTACCTCATATTTTAGACGGTTTATCCCCGGTTATGCCATAACTGCGAAACCTCTATCAGATCTTTTGCGAAAAGATAACAGGTTTAGAATGGGGGATATGGAGGCAATAGCATTCGAACAACTGAGGAATGCCTTGGTTTCCGCACCACTTCTCAAGCTTTTTGACCCAACAGCAGTGACAGAAATCCATACGGACGCCAGCATGCACGGATATGGAGCTGTACTCCTGCAACAGGATAGGGAAGATTTACAATTACACCCCGTTGAATATATGAGCCGCAAAACGACGCCAACGGAGCAAAAGTACCACTCTTATGAGTTGGAAGTGTTGGCAGTAATAGGGGCACTAAAAAAGTGGAGAATTTACGTCCTAGGTTTAAGGTTGAAGATAGTCACAGATTGTAACGCATTTGCACTAACTATGCGGAAACAAGATGTACCACAACGGGTGGCACGTTGGGCGTTATTCCTGCAGGAATTCGACTACGAGGTAGAACACAGGTCTGGCTCAAAAATGAAACATGTAGACGCACTAAGCCGTGTGTCATGCCTCATGATGGAAGATTCACTTAGGTACCGTATTAAGGAGGCACAACAGCGTGACGAGTGGACAAAGGTAGTTCGAAAAGTTTTAGAAAGTAATACATACGATGATTATTATTTGAAATTTGACATATTGTATAAAGATCCCAATAAAGAGCTGATCGTCGTGCCGAAATCGATGGAACAGGAAATTACGCAAATCGCTCACCGCCAGGGACATTTTGCTTCCAGAAAAACACAGGATCTAGTAGAAAAATCATTTTACATACCGGACTTGAAAACAAAGATAGATAGGCTCGTAAAAAGCTGCGTCGAATGTATCGTTTCAGAGGCCAAAAGAGGACACAAGGAGGGTTACCTTAACCCAATAGATAAGGCTGATAGGCCTTTAGTTACATACCATATAGACCACGTGGGTCCTATGGAATCTACACACAAACAATACAACCACATTTTAGTAATAGTAGACGCTTTTTCTAAGTTTGTATGGTTATACCCAACGAAAAGTACGGGAAGTAACGAGGTCGTAGATCGACTTACCAAACAGGCCGCTGTGTTCGGAAACCCAGCCAGAATAATAACAGACAGAGGCGTGGCATTTACCTCAAACCAGTTTAAGGAATACTGCGAATCAGAAAATATTCAGCATCTATTAATAGCGACGGGAGTGCCTAGAGGCAATGGCCAAGTGGAGCGAATACACCGTACCATTATCCCAATGCTGACAAAACTTTGTATAGAAAAACCAACAAATTGGTATAGGCACATAGATCGCGTACAACGGATTATCAATAACACTCCACCCAGAAGCACAGGTACAGCTCCGTTTAAACTACTTACTGGGTTGAATATGAGGTACGGTGATGATCCCGATATGAGGGATTTATTAAATGAGTTTTGGGTTAGGGAGCTAGATGAGGAGCTGGATAGAATCAGGGAGGAGGCCAGGGAAAATATATTGCGCATCCAACGGGAAAACAAGAGAACTTTCGACAAGAATAGAGTACCTAGCACAGAGTATGACATCGGAGAGCTAGTCGCCATTAAGCGCACGCAATTTGGTGCAGGCATGAAGTTGAGGCCGAAATTCCTGGGTCCCTACAAGGTAGTGAAGAGGCTAAAGCATGGTCGATACGAGGTAGAAAAGGTCGGTACAGGAGAGGGAACTAATAGGACTACTACGGTGACTGAGTTTATGAAGAGTTGGGAGCCACATCCGAGGGCGGATGTTTAGTCAGGACGGCCGATTGAAGGGTGGACATTATGGGACCATGTAGACGTATAAGGGTTAAGCTACAGTTGAGAGACATACACACAACAACGCACGCAAGTTTATTGCTACAAATAAATAGACAAACAAAAGAACAGAAACAGACAATTGAAAGCAGAAAACTGATACAGAAGTTAGTTGGTGAGTGACATTATAACAGAGCAGTTGAAACGGATTAAAGCGAAGTGAAATCATAGAGTCAAATGTGATTAGTTCAAGAAGAGGATCCTACTGTTAAGAAATAAAACTTAAAACTATGTGAATATCTAATACTTTTATAGAAAACCTAAACTAAATAGAATTAAAAACTTATCGGATTAAAGTTAAATTAAAGTGACTACATACTTTTATATAAAACCTAATAATTGAACTTAAATCTAAGTGCATACTTATTTTCTATGAAAAATAACATTAAATAAAAGAATTGAAATTGTATATCTTACATAAACTAAAGGAAGTGTGTTTCATTCATCAAAGTGGAAGCAAATCCCTACATATATATATATATATATATATATATATATATATATATATATATATATATATATATATATATATATATATATATATATATATATATATATATATATATATATATATATATATATATATATATATATATATATATATATATATATATATATATATATATATATATATATATATATATATATATATATATATATATATATATATATATATATATATATATATATATATATATATATATATATATATATATATATATATATATATATATATATATATATATATATATATATATATATATATATATATATATATATATATATATATATATATATATATATATATATATATATATATATATATATATATATATATATATATATATATATATATATATATATATATATATATATATATATATATATATATATATATATATATATATATATATATATATATATATATATATATATATATATATATATATATATATATATATATATATATAGACTAGCTGTTTTCGACCAGGCGATGCTTGGGCTTTCAACATATTGAGGAGAAATCCTTAATGCGTTATTTATCGGCCATCTCTGGTCTAGCAAAATGGACGAAATAATTCTGCCAAAAAACCGACTTCGCTAGAAAGATCCCATTGAACAGACACAAAATGAACGCAATTTTGCGTTAGGTCTAATGTTGTGTCCGTCTACTAATTGTGTGTCCGTCCACAATTTTTTATAGTACCATACCTTTAAATTAAAAATTTGAAAATCGGTCAAGAAATGGCGGAGATAATCGATATATCGGGCTTCTACTTTTTCCGCCCGATTTCCTCTTCTATGGAACCAAACTTCAAGCAAACCCTTTTAAACAAAAATTGTCTTGAAAATCACAAATGTTTACAAATGACAGACTTTTGCTGGGGGGAGAAATTTTCTCGCCGAGTGTCGAAAAAATATTACAGAATAAAACTGCATGGAAACACTTTCAAACAAAAATAAAGAATTTTGAAAATCACTTTACAAATGAGAGCGTTAATCGTGGTGGCAGCAAATTTCCCCAACGATTTTCGAAAATAAGTTATGGGACTAAACTTCAGGCAAACCCTTTAAAAAAAATTTTAAATCGGTTCACAAATGACAGAGGTAATCATGGCAGGGTGGAGTAAATTTCCTTACCGATTTTCAAAAAATAAAAATAAAAATTATGGAACTAAACCGTAAGCAAACCCTTTCAAACAAAAAATCTATTGACAAATGATAGAGTTATGCATGCGAGGCCACAAATATCCCTTTGATCCTGTCCAGCAAGATCATCATACCCCACTGAAGAAAGACCATTAAGACACCATTCATTCCAGCCGTTTTTAATGGTGCAATAGAAAGTATCGCACTCTTGACAGCATTTGGAGTTACTATTCCTTTTCAGCTTCCTCGCACCCTCTCAAACTAACCCCTCTATAAATTAGAACCCATGGATCATTCGATTGAAAGCTGCGTCAAAAATCTCCATCAACGACTGCAATGCTTCTCATAGAACCGCCATCTTTAACAATCAGTCCCTCTTTCGAGACGGGGTCCCTAGATACCATCTTCTGTAGTCTAGCTACTTCAGACGTGGCTCTCATACTGGAGCAGAAATCCCTCTTCGTTCTTCTTTTCCGAAGACGAATGAGGTTTTTCAGCTCCCGTTTTTTATCTTTATAATCATTGAACCAGGCTCTCTCTCATGTAGCGATTAAAAGCAATTCTTGTTTCTTTTTTCGTGGATTTAAGTTCTCCGTTCCACCATGGTATCGAATCCCTTTCATCCACTACAGTCAGAGGATAATTCTAAGGCAAGTGGAGTTTAACTGTTTCACTACACGCTTGATTTAGCCCGTGTCCCAAGACGCCCCGTTAGGAACTGACCCCAGGTGTTGCAAAAGACACTTCTGCTACATAGTACGCTCTGTGTTCTTGTGTACTCTTATACGTTTGCGTGCCTTTCTCCGTTTTTTGCCATACATTGCTCAAATCGGAGCGGATCTGTGATCTGGCATGGTTAGTCTATCCATTACTTTCCAGTTCTGAACTCTGCATAGCATTTGAACTAAGCACAGACTGATGTAAATTACATCAGCCCTACTTGCATCAACGAAGGTGGATGTGACAACAACTCTGTTCAATACATGCAAACCGTACCTCTCCAAAAATTATAGCAGTTTCTGTCCTCTAGTTATCAACTGTGCTGACACATACTGTGTTGTGTGCATTAGCATCAGAACCTATTATCAGCGGCATAGCTCTCTGCCTACAAAAAACTACCAGCTCCTCAATTTTTGTTGAAGCAGGGTCTTCCGGCGCATCGTTAGTTAGGTATACTGACGCAATAAGGAGTGCTCCCGCACCACCGCCAATTATTACAACAGTTAGGTCTGGGTGCATAATACAGCTTGGCGGCATGTCGCGACAGGCCCCTTCTATCGTCTTATACCATCCTAGGTTCTTGTATCAAAGCAGTGTCCAGCAACTCTTCCTCAACACATCGCATTCTGCTGATGCTGCAACGCTGTGATAAATATTATGCTTGTATACGCTCTGTGTTTCCTGCTGGGGTCCCACCACCATCCTCCTAGCAGAATTGTCTACCACCGCATCAGGAAGGACATCTTTCTCACTATCCATGCTTCTGAATTTGACGAAGACTTGGTCAAGACCGCAATTGAGTTGCCCACCACCTTTCCTGATAGCCTCCACGTTCTCCTCCGGACACCAGCGTATGAGCAAAATGCCGTCTCTTCATGCATTAGCAAAAATTTATGTGAAGCACCGATGCCATTTATACAGTTTTTTTACGATATGACAAAAAACGATATTAAATACTGTGTTATCATATCGTAAGTTTTTTACGATATGACAACACTGCCATATGAAAACACCGTGTATGGTTATATAAATGGCATCGCTGCTTGGAAATGTCCTTCATGCATGCCTTCTATCTCTGCAGTCTATCTTTGCTCTCTCGGTGCTCCTATCAGCAAATAATCAGCGTTGTCAACTCATTGGTTTTCGCACCGTTTTTAGTGCTTTTTCAACTTTTCGACGCGAAAAATTTTGGAGTTAGTGCTCGGTGCTTTTTTAGTCTAATTTTTGGTGCTTTTATTTAGTGACGGTGGCACTAAAGTGCCACCTTGAGAGTGATTTAATTCTCGTATTCGATTTTCACGAAAAAGTTGTATATATAAGAATTAAAATCACATTCAACAGAGCCACCTGACAAGTGGTGATAGCAATTACACGTGAGCACTGACGATGGAAGTGTGGCGGCTTCCGAAAGTGGCGCTACTCTGTTCTGCTGTGTACGTTGAAAAATTAAGTTGATGTTAATTTTTCCCTTGTTCCTTAGAATATTAATCATACCCAATTCTTTCTGAATATAACGTTACGAACCTTAGCCTAATAATCAATTTAGATTCACAAAGCAAATACCTTCGAAATAATCATATTAATAAACAATTAGCTACTGGCTTGAGCTTTTCACATGTTTACATGTTCATATATACTTAAGTATAAAATCAAACCAAAAAAGTTTGTCTTGAGTAGAACAAAAATCAGAAAAATGGGAATGAAGAAAAATAAAGCGATGGCAACGCTGGGAAAGTGCACTTTGATATCAGCTTGAGAGTTGTTTAATTCTCGAATTCAATTTTCACGAAGAAGTTGTATATATAAAAATTAAAATCACATTCAACAGAGCCACCTGACAAGTGGTGATAGCAAATACACGTGAGCACAGACGATGGAAGTGTAGCGGCTTCCGAAAGTGGCGCTACTCTGTTCTGTTAATTTTTCCCTTGTTCCTTGTAATATTAATCATACCCAATTCTTTCTGAATATAACGTTACGAACCTTAGCCTAATAATCAATTTAGATTCACAAAACAAAAATTTAAAAATTTATTTCTTAATCTAAATAATTTTTTTAAGTGTAAAATTCTTTTGTTAATGTAACTATTTCCTGAACATGTTTTTGCAGTCTTGCTGAAAAATTAAAAAAAGTGGATTCGAGCAATTAGTGGCGCTTCATCTTTTGTCTTTTAAAAGCGTCAAAATCCATAAAACGAATTTTGTACGTATTTCGTTTGCTTGTCACTTCAGATTTCAAAAACTTTTCGTTTTCAACGAAATTTGACTTACATATGTATATTCTACTCTTACGTGCGCATCACGTGGTGTAAGAATTAGTCCGATACTTTTTATGGTTTCTTTTTATAGCCGTCTAAACTTGGGCATCTCGACAATTTTTTGAGAAACGTTCGTCATATTCAAGATAGAATAACTTTAGAGCGCGGATATTAATAAATTTGGTGTCATTCGAAAGGTTTCAGTATTGATTAAAAAGGACAGCTTCCCGCTACAAGATCCCCTAAGAAGCCAAATGTGAACCATGTAGACAAAGAAAAATTTTACGGCTCTAGTTACCGCTATTCTACTCAGAGTTCTTTACCGTATAGACCACTCGACCAATGTCGGTGGTTTGCAATCAAGAGTTGAATATCATTTACCGTATGTATAAATTGATTAAAGTTAAATGACATTCACCTCTTGACTGCAAACCACCGACTTTGGTAGATTGGTCTACGCGGTAAAGAACTCTGACAAGAATAGCGGTAACTATTGAAACATGCCAGTTCAACCCTCCGCGCAGTCAAATTTTTCTTTGTATACGTGCTTCACATTTATCTCTAACGGTCATGTTCTGACACTCACATTTCGCATAACATTTGCGATTGTGACTTGAACTCGCAAAAGAGATGTCTGTAAATCGCAATCGTCAGACTTTTGGCGAGTTCAAATCGCAATAGTAAACTGAAGTGTACTGATGGATTTAGACTAAACTCGACTTTAAAAAAATAATACAATGATGAATAAATTAACCATATATGCGTTCTTTTTATTTGCATCAAAACTTGTAACATATTCTTAAAATTTTTATTAACAATAGCGGAGTTGAGTGTTTCCTGCAAATGGTCTTGCGAAAGTGCAAAGGCAAATATCGTACCTTTTTTACGAAATTTGGTGTTTTTTGTTGTTGGATTTCATAAAAAAAGCTGATATTTTGCATTAAGACTTTCGCAAGACCATTTGCATCAAATACTGAACTAAGAGAATATGAAATTTAAAAAATTTAGTTTGGTTTTGCTTGTCCATTCTTTTCTTCTGCACAGGAGATTTTAATAAACAGCTGATCTATTTAATACGGAAAATCGCAAGCAAAACGTGTGAGTTTCAGATCATGAAAAATAAAGTTTGCGATTTGCAACTCACATGCGATTTGACAATCATACGAGTGTCAAAAAATACCTGTAAATAAAAATATAATTTAATTGAAAAATTAAATTAAAACCGAACTCAAGCCAAAATAATTAAATTTCTTTGGATATAAATCCATACAGTTTGATGAAAACTTATCGCTTATGCTGACTTTAGACGACATATTTTTTACATATGGCTTGTTAGGTGTGTGAGACATATGTAACTTCGCGTGTTTGTCAAAATTGTCAATTTACAGACGGTTTATAATATTTGCTTTCACACGTACATGTGCAATTACATCTGACATAACCTCTGAGTGTTCACAACAGCTGAGTTTTTGCAAAATTTTCGTAAATATATAAAGCGCTCTTTGCTTTTTAATGTTTTTTCAGCCAAACCACACTTTTGATCATTTAATACAGCTGATGTCAGATGCCTTGTCAGATGAAAATAGAACACGCTCTAATTGAAAATTTTTCATCTGACTTTGCTTCTGTAAATGTCATCTGACAATGTTTCATATGTTTCACACGGCATGTATCACTTTTGCTGTGGGAAATTTGACAAGTCAGATGTAAAATACATGTCGTCTAGAGTCAGCATTAAGGATATAATTTTTCTAAATTGATTCGTTTTAAATCGGTTCGATTTACAGAACAGGTAGATATATAAAATTTTTTTTATGAAACTAAAAAATTAAAAGTTAGTGTTTTTTTAAGAATTACGCGTTTTTTACTTGTTTCAGTGCAAATAATGTCATACTGATTTCGTTTCGAAGCGCTTGCGGCCTGTCAGCCCTCAACTCGGCCCCTTCAAAAAATCGGTCAGGGACGGAATCGCTCCGACAAGCCACCTCTTGGTCAACTGATTCTTAAACTTAAGAGCTTAGCTCCTTCGAAACCTATATCGCCGAATCCATTTTCTACGACATTCTAAATTAATCGTTTAAGAAAAAAACGTTCATCGAGTATTTTAAATTTCTCTATAAATTATATAAGTTATATTTAATATATGTACATAATTAAGGTTGACAAGAAATCTAAACTTTTTGTCTAAGGAAATTCTAAAAACTATGCTGAAATGCCTAACAAAATTCTGTATGAGTTCTGACGATATTCTAATGGAATTTTTGACATCCTTTTACAGTGTATCCAAAACGATGTGTCCAAAAGCCGAAATCGCGGCAAAAATTATTTCCAATTGAGCTGGCATCACAAAACTTATCTTGCTAAAATAAGCATTTTCAAAAGTTGGGCAATTTTAAAGTGAAACTTTAACGCAGCTATCATTTGATTTAATGCCATCCGACCTGCATTTCAATTTACATTCATATAATTTTTGGTATGATAGGTAAATGTTATTACTTTGGGACATATTTAAATCATAAATGTTTTTGGAACGTAAGTTCATTATAGTGCGCCATGCACATCAATGCTTTGAATAACAAGAATCATTGCTTGGGGGGTAAACCAAAAATTTTTTGAAAATGAAAATATACTGGCGAATACTGGTTAGAAAAATACTGGCATAATGGTGTTGCATACTTTTAGGATTTTTTAGATTTTCATTTGTGACTTGGATAAGTGGTTCGTGGCAGTGATAGCTGAAGCTGTTTCAGCTAACTAATATTTATCTATATTTATCTATATATATATATATATATATATATATATATATATATATATATATATATATATATATATATATATATATATATATATATATATATATATATATATATATATATATATATATATATAAATATATACATATATATATATATATATATATATATATATATATATATATATATATATATATATATATATATATATATATATATATATATATATATATATATATAATGGGTGTTTTTTATTGAGGTATAGAACTTTAAGTTGGCATCACTTTTTTAACTGGCGGCCATTTTGTCAGCTGTCAAGTGATTAATATTTAGTTTGGTTTGCCATTTCATCATGAACAGGTTGACAAAAGAACAACGCTTGCAAATCGTGCAAATTTATTTCGAAAATAATGGTTCAGTTCGCGAAGTGATGAGGCTCATTTTTGGTTGAATGGCTACGTCAACAAGCAAAATTGCCGCATTTGGAGTGAAGAGAACCCACATGAGACCCTTGAGACGCCATTACATCCACAAAAACTGACTGTTTGGTGTGCTCTATGGGCTGGTGGAGTCATTGGGCCATACTTCTTCCGAAATAATGCTGGAGAGTCAGTTACCGCTAATGGAGACCGGTATAGAGCCATGATAGCCGACTAT
>CATQFL010000043.1:57500-62500 GCA_956483635.1 Panzeria rudis | reverse complement strand
ATGTATGTATGTATGTATGTATGTATGTATGTATGTATGTATGTATGTATGTATGTATGTATGTATGTATGTATGTATGTATGTATGTATGTATGTATGTATGTATGTATGTATGTATGTATGTATGTATGTATGTATGTATGTATGTATGTATGTATGTATGTATGTATGTATGTATGTATGTATGTATGTATGTATGTATGTATGTATGTATGTATGTATGTATGTATGTATGTATGTATGTATGTATGTATGTATGTATGTATGTATGTATGTATGTATGTATGTATGTATGTATGTATGTATGTATGTATGTATGTATGTATGTATGTATGTATGTATGTATGTATGTATGTATGTATGTATGTATGTATGTATGTATGTATGTATGTATGTATGTATGTATGTATGTATGTATGTATGTATGTATGTATGTATGTATGTATGTATGTATGTATGTATGTATGTATGTATGTATGTATGTATGTATGTATGTATGTATGTATGTATGTATGTATGTATGTATGTATGTATGTATGTATGTATGTATGTATGTATGTATGTATGTATGTATGTATGTATGTATGTATGTATGTATGTATGTATGTATGTATGTATGTATGTATGTATGTATGTATGTATGTATGTATGTATGTATGTATGTATGTATGTATGTATGTATGTATGTATGTATGTATGTATGTATGTATGTATGTATGTATGTATGTATGTATGTATGTATGTATGTATGTATGTATGTATGTATGTATGTATGTATGTATGTATGTATGTATGTATGTATGTATGTATGTATGTATGTATGTATGTATGTATGTATGTATGTATGTATGTATGTATGTATGTATGTATGTATGTATGTATGTATGTATGTATGTATGTATGTATGTATGTATGTATGTATGTATGTATGTATGTATGTATGTATGTATGTATGTATGTATGTATGTATGTATGTATGTATGTATGTATGTATGTATGTATGTATGTATGTATGTATGTATGTATGTATGTATGTATGTATGTATGTATGTATGTATGTATGTATGTATGTATGTATGTATGTATGTATGTATGTATGTATGTATGTATGTATGTATGTATGTATGTATGTATGTATGTATGTATGTATGTATGTATGTATGTATGTATGTATGTATGTATGTATGTATGTATGTATGTATGTATGTATGTATGTATGTATGTATGTATGTATGTATGTATGTATGTATGTATGTATGTATGTATGTATGTATGTATGTATGTATGTATGTATGTATGTATGTATGTATGTATGTATGTATGTATGTATGTATGTATGTATGTATGTATGTATGTATGTATGTATGTATGTATGTATGTATGTATGTATGTATGTATGTATGTATGTATGTATGTATGTATGTATGTATGTATGTATGTATGTATGTATGTATGTATGTATGTATGTATGTATGTATGTATGTATGTATGTATGTATGTATGTATGTATGTATGTATGTATGTATGTATGTATGTATGTATGTATGTATGTATGTATGTATGTATGTATGTATGTATGTATGTATGTATGTATGTATGTATGTATGTATGTATGTATGTATGTATGTATGTATGTATGTATGTATGTATGTATGTATGTATGTATGTATGTATGTATGTATGTATGTATGTATGTATGTATGTATGTATGTATGTATGTATGTATGTATGTATGTATGTATGTATGTATGTATGTATGTATGTATGTATGTATGTATGTATGTATGTATGTATGTATGTATGTATGTATGTATGTATGTATGTATGTATGTATGTATGTATGTATGTATGTATGTATGTATGTATGTATGTATGTATGTATGTATGTATGTATGTATGTATGTATGTATGTATGTATGTATGTATGTATGTATGTATGTATGTATGTATGTATGTATGTATGTATGTATGTATGTATGTATGTATGTATGTATGTATGTATGTATGTATGTATGTATGTATGTATGTATGTATGTATGTATGTATGTATGTATGTATGTATGTATGTATGTATGTATGTATGTATGTATGTATGTATGTATGTATGTATGTATGTATGTATGTATGTATGTATGTATGTATGTATGTATGTATGTATGTATGTATGTATGTATGTATGTATGTATGTATGTATGTATGTATGTATGTATGTATGTATGTATGTATGTATGTATGTATGTATGTATGTATGTATGTATGTATGTATGTATGTATGTATGTATGTATGTATGTATGTATGTATGTATGTATGTATGTATGTATGTATGTATGTATGTATGTATGTATGTATGTATGTATGTATGTATGTATGTATGTATGTATGTATGTATGTATGTATGTATGTATGTATGTATGTATGTATGTATGTATGTATGTATGTATGTATGTATGTATGTATGTATGTATGTATGTATGTATGTATGTATGTATGTATGTATGTATGTATGTATGTATGTATGTATGTATGTATGTATGTATGTATGTATGTATGTATGTATGTATGTATGTATGTATGTATGTATGTATGTATGTATGTATGTATGTATGTATGTATGTATGTATGTATGTATGTATGTATGTATGTATGTATGTATGTATGTATGTATGTATGTATGTATGTATGTATGTATGTATGTATGTATGTATGTATGTATGTATGTATGTATGTATGTATGTATGTATGTATGTATGTATGTATGTATGTATGTATGTATGTATGTATGTATGTATGTATGTATGTATGTATGTATGTATGTATGTATGTATGTATGTATGTATGTATGTATGTATGTATGTATGTATGTATGTATGTATGTATGATGTATGTATGTTGTATGTATGTATGTATGTATGTATGTATGTATGTATGTATGTATGTATGTATGTATGTATGTATGTATGTATGTATGTATGTATGTATGTATGTATGTATGTATGTATGTATGTATGTATGTATGTATGTATGTATGTATGTATGTATGTATGTATGTATGTATGTATGTATGTATGTATGTATGTATGTATGTATGTATGTATGTATGTATGTATGTATGTATGTATGTATGTATGTATGTATGTATGTATGTATGTATGTATGTATGTATGTATGTATGTATGTATGTATGTATGTATGTATGTATGTATGTATGTATGTATGTATGTATGTATGTATGTATGTATGTATGTATGTATGTATGTATGTATGTATGTATGTATGTATGTATGTATGTATGTATGTATGTATGTATGTATGTATGTATGTATGTATGTATGTATGTATGTATGTATGTATGTATGTATGTATGTATGTATGTATGTATGTATGTATGTATGTATGTATGTATGTATGTATGTATGTATGTATGTATGTATGTATGTATGTATGTATGTATGTATGTATGTATGTATGTATGTATGTATGTATGTATGTATGTATGTATGTATGTATGTATGTATGTATGTATGTATGTATGTATGTATGTATGTATGTATGTATGTATGTATGTATGTATGTATGTATGTATGTATGTATGTATGTATGTATGTATGTATGTATGTATGTATGTATGTATGTATGTATGTATGTATGTATGTATGTATGTATGTATGTATGTATGTATGTATGTATGTATGTATGTATGTATGTATGTATGTATGTATGTATGTATGTATGTATGTATGTATGTATGTATGTATGTATGTATGTATGTATGTATGTATGTATGTATGTATGTATGTATGTATGTATGTATGTATGTATGTATGTATGTATGTATGTATGTATGTATGTATGTATGTATGTATGTATGTATGTATGTATGTATGTATGTATGTATGTATGTATGTATGTATGTATGTATGTATGTATGTATGTATGTATGTATGTATGTATGTATGTATGTATGTATGTATGTATGTATGTATGTATGTATGTATGTATGTATGTATGTATGTATGTATGTATGTATGTATGTATGTATGTATGTATGTATGTATGTATGTATGTATGTATGTATGTATGTATGTATGTATGTATGTATGTATGTATGTATGTATGTATGTATGTATGTATGTATGTATGTATGTATGTATGTATGTATGTATGTATGTATGTATGTATGTATGTATGTATGTATGTATGTATGTATGTATGTATGTATGTATGTATGTATGTATGTATGTATGTATGTATGTATGTATGTATGTATGTATGTATGTATGTATGTATGTATGTATGTATGTATGTATGTATGTATGTATGTATGTATGTATGTATGTATGTATGTATGTATGTATGTATGTATGTATGTATGTATGTATGTATGTATGTATGTATGTATGTATGTATGTATGTATGTATGTATGTATGTATGTATGTATGTATGTATGTATGTATGTATGTATGTATGTATGTATGTATGTATGTATGTATGTATGTATGTATGTATGTATGTATGTATGTATGTATGTATGTATGTATGTATGTATGTATGTATGTATGTATGTATGTATGTATGTACGTGTGTATGTATGTATGTATGTATGTATGTATGTATGTATGTGTGTATGTATGTATGTATGTATGTATGTATGTATGTGTGTATGTATGTATGTATGTATGTATGTATGTATGTATGTATGTATGTATGTATGTATGTATGTATGTATGTATGTATGTATGTATGTATGTATGTATGTATGTATGTATGTATGTATGTATGTATGTGTGTATGTATGTATGTATGTATGTATGTATGTATGTATGTATGTATGTATGTATGTATGTATGTAGTGTATGTATGTATGTATGTATGTATGTATGTATGTATGTATGTATGTATGTATGTATGTATGTATGTATGTATGTATGTATGTATGTATGTATGTATGTATGTATGTATGTATGTATGTATGTATGTATGTATGTATGTATGTATGTA
>CATQFL010000043.1:0-52500 GCA_956483635.1 Panzeria rudis | reverse complement strand
TTACGAAGCTATTAATATTTGGCTCTGGATTTTTAAAAAGAGTAATTTAAATGTTTAAAGCGTTTATTTAGTTTAGTCGGCTTAATGAGAAGCAAATTTAAAACAAAAATAAGCCCAAACTTTAGCTGTCAGTTATTCGAGTATATACTAGTAGAACTATACAACGTATGCGATTGGTATATCTGGCGGCAGTGTCAATGAAATCGGTTCATAAGTAAGCATAATTTATTGTTAATATTTCATTCGTAGATGGATTCAAAAAATAAATATCAGAAATAACTGATATAAAATATATTAAAAAAATTTAGCACTTTTTTCCGATTTTAACACTTTTTCTTCTGCAATTTTTTCCTTTAAATCCTTCATCTTATGGCAACACTGTGTGTATGTGTGAAGTGGTGGAAATTTTGTCTGTGTGCAGTGTTTCGAATGTCCAGCCAAGTCATCAGGAAAAACAGACAAAAATCACGTTTATTATTATTGTTATTATAATTTTTTCATTGAATTTTGTGTTTTTGCCTTCAACACGTAAGTTGTTTGTTGATTGTTTACCTGTTGTATTATTGGCTGAAAATAAGACAAAGGAATGGAATTCGGTATGTATTTATGTACATATATCTGGCTTAAGATCTATTTCGTTTTGTCAAAAAAAATTTTGTCATTAATATGCCAACATTGCTTCATGCAAAGTTTCCCAACAGGACTTCCAGCAAAGTGCGTGAGGAAAACAAAGAAAATTATATTTTTGATTTTTATTTTTTCTAATTTTCCTGGCTCTTTGGTAAACGATTCAGACAACATTTAATTCATTCTTACCTGATATAACGTGGGAAAAAAGGATTTACGAGTATTAAATTTTTAATATGGTTAACTTTTATTAGTAATGCTTTTCTTTCCGCTTTTAATGATTGTGTACTTCAAAAACTGTTTTGTTGTGTCACAACTATTTAGTTGCTATATAATATATTTTTCGTTGGAATGCACTATAGCCGAATTTCCAAATTTTGCGGCAATAAAACAATTTTTCAATTTTAGATTTCTTATTATTTTTTTTGATAGGGTTCGATTCCCAATATATTGAAAGAAGAAAAACTTACTTACTTCCATGAACTACAAAGGAGAGTCCATGTAGCTATTCCAGGGAAGCTCAAGTTTTATGTCAAGTTAAAATTATTTGCAATTAACTGAAACTATCGAGAATTTAATATTTTTTTTTACATTCTATTTCGAAAACTCTGAAAATTTTCATTTCTGCACATAGTTATAGTGACTCGGCATAGGAAATATTGTAAGCCATACGTTTAAGGTATAGGATGTGCTCTTCACTTTTATGTAAAAGTGTTCGCAACTTACTCTCGAAGTAGAAACAAGCATTAATTTGCCGTCGGTGAACAAAATAAACAATATACAATTATATAATATTAAAAAAAGAGACAAATATTCGCAACAACAAAGTATTAACAAACACCGTGTTCTTTAATATTTTACGTACCTATAAACTTTTTGTGTAAAGTAAATTATAAACCCATAAGCAAACAGGCACACAAACAACAAATATACTTGGTAAACAACAACAGCAACAAACCACAGAAATGCCTATGTCACTGTTGTTGCTGCACAATGTGATAACCCAGTAAAGAGGTAAGAGCGGGTCTACTAAATAATAATTTTAAAGTGAAAAATGTTACTAACATTAAAAATAGAGAGCGAGTCTACCAACCACTATTTCGTGGGGAACTGGAACCAGGGGACACGAAATTAAAAAAGAATGAAGTAAACCCCATTTATAGCTTAAGATATTTGCTGCACAGACGAGTTACCGTAGAGGAACCTCACAAGCGAGCAGGGCCCATTCAATACCTCAATTGCCAAGAATATGGCCACACCAAATCATATTGCAAGTTGCGCACCGTCTGTGTCGTCTGTGGTGAACTACACAGCACTGCCAAATGTGGTAAGCCAAAATATGATTCCAAAATTAAAAAGTATAGCAATTGCTATGAAAATCACACTGCAAACTATTTTTGTCTAAAAGACGTAATCACAACTATGCTTAACCTATTACTTTCGACAATACAAATTATCCCCAGTTGCGCCAACCAGCTAACAGACGGCCTTCTTACGTCAACAGCCCATAGCGAAAAACATACCAAACAGCCAGTTCTCATACGCTAATGCTTTAAAGTCTAACCAGACTACAGCTCAAAAACGGCCTCTTGCCAACGAAAACACTGGTTTTAATTTTAATCGAATTGAGGCTTCAACAGAACATTTAATACAAACAGGCTGCATTAAACAAACCATGAACTTAAAAATCTGTTTCTGGAACGCAAACGGCATCCGCCAACATAAAACCGTACTAGAATACTTCATGATGGATAAATAAATTGATGTAATGCTTATCTCTGAGACGCATCTGACGGCTAGAAGCTTTTTTAAAATCAACGGACCCTCAAGGTATAGCTTGTGGTGGGCCGGATATACTAATAAAATCGCGATTAGAACAGTACTTAATGAGTGATCATTGTAAAGACTATCTTCAAGCAACTGACATCCGCATTAAAGCTTTTCATCAAAACCTGGTGATTTCATCAATTTACTCTCCTCCTAGGTACTCTATTACAGAAAATCAATATAGTAGATTTTTTAATTCACTAGGCCCACGCTTTTTGGCCTCCGGTGATTACAACGCTAAGCACACGTTCTGGGGATCTCGCCTCATCACGCCAAAGGTTCGCGTTTTGTTTGGCAAAATTTTAAAAATGCGTTTGAATGTCATATCAAGTGGGCAGCCTACTTACTGGCCAACTGATCGCCGTAAAATACGGGATGTTATTGATTTTGGAGTGGTAAAGGGTGTGCCCAGCGAAATGATCCAAGTTAAAGGATCTTTAGATTTGTCTTCAGATCACTCACCAACTATTGTCACTATATATGCACATACAACTTCTTCACCCACTTGTGATTTAACGATGACAACCACAAGTATAAATTGGTTGAAATATATTTGAGTGCACATTGCACAGAAAAAAAATCCATTAAAAACGCCTGCTGACATAGATGACTCTATTAGAATGTTTGAGGCAAACCTTAAGCAAGCTGCTCTAAATGCTACTACTACAAATCTTCAGGTAAGATATAATAAAATTTATTCAGCAGATGAACAACGGCTTTTATCCGAAAAAAGAAGAATTCTGTAAATGCTACAGACCGCCTCAGCTAAAATCTAGGCTGAAGAATGTACTAAACACCTGAAAACTCTACTAGAATATTAAAAAACCTCTCCTCTTCAAAAATTTCTGAATGGGCTGACGCAACACCTCAGACAGACTATTCGCTATGGAGAGCAACCCGAGGCCTCAAAAGACCAATTATATATAAGCCTAAAAAAGGTACTCTGTTTGTAAACCACTTGCAGAAAGTATTTGCTCCAAATACGTCTGATACTACAGTTGAGCTGCCACCAGTCCTCGCGATACCAGATGTTACTTTGAGGTTCAATATTCGTGAGACTGAAACTGTATTGCGAGCTTAAATTCGAAAAAAGCTCCAGGCGCTGAAAAATTAGCAATAAAATGCTCTTAGAGCTACCCTATATTATTTTTAACAGAATTTGGCGCCTCAAATGCTATCCCGCAGAATGGAAGGTTTCGTTGATTACCATGATACCAAAGCCAAGCAAAGATCATACGAAAGTGGAATCCTGTAGGCCTATAAGCCTATTGTCTAACATGTCAAAACTATTTGAAAAGATACTTATGAGTAAGCGAACACCCATACTGAATAATACTGGATGCATTCCAGACCGTCAATTTAGTTTTAGCAGACAACATAGCACGATTGAACAAACACATAGGCTCCTGAACGTGGTTAGAAAAACCTTCGAAGAAAATAAATATTGTTCTGCGCTCTTCATCGATGTTTCTCAGGCATTTGATATAGTATGGCATGAAGGTTTAAAACATAAACTAAAGCAAAACCTATCCGAAAACATCCTTGAACTTTTAGGAAGCTACTTAACTGAGCGAAAATTTTTTGTTAAAGAAGGTAATTTTCTAAGCCCTCCGCAACCCATTGAAGCCGGAATTCTTCAAGGCAGCATCCGCGGTCCTGTACTATATCTGATATATGCCTCTGACTTGCCGATAAGCAGTAACATACGCATATCAACATTCGCTGATCAGGAAGCTTCCCGCAAACTGCAGTTGGAGCAATGGCTAAAACAATGGCGAATAAAAATTAACGAACAAAAATGTCTTCACATTACTTTTACATTATGCAGAGAAACCTGCCCACCTATACAAATAAATACCTTAACACAGTGAAGTAAAATATCTCGGTGTTCATCTTGGTCGTCGTCTAATATGGAAGTCACACATTAATGCAAAGGTGACCCAAATGAAATTAAAAGCAGCTCAACAGAATTGGCTCATTAGAAGGAACTCTACTCTAAGCCCAGATTGTAAACTTCTTCTATACAACTCCATTCTAAAACCAATGGTCCTACGGAATCCAGTTATGGGGCACTGCCTCGGCATCAAATATAGAAAAAATTGAAAGGCAAAAAAATACTCCGTACGATTACAGCAGCCCCATGGTATATCAGAAACAAGCAAATTCATAAAGACCTAGATGTGCCGCTGGTTAAGACAGTGTTTTCTAAACACGTGACAAGCTACATAAAAAAAATTGAGTTGCACCCAAATCCCCTAGCCCGAAACTTCATTAACCTTAGAGGCCACACTGGGCTGAGAAGGAGGGACACTCTTGCTCTCAGCCGAACACGAGAGACGTAAACAACTAAAGAACCAACCGCTGAAACAAATATTTTTGTCTGGTATTGGCTGGACCTAAAAATTAAAATTTCAGAGTTAAGATTTGATTACTTATTGTTAGTTAAATTTTATTGAAGATACAATAAATAAATCTAACCGAAAAAAATGTAAAACGCCACGAGAAATATTTTTGTGAATCATTATAACCATCCACCTCTTCGATGTATGGGTCGATTTGTCATTTTATAAAAAAGAGACAAAAAAATCCTCTTCAGCGGCGATATATATCCCGACTAGAAATTATCATGAGCTCCTAATGGGGAACCAACTGGGTTGTCCAATTGGTTCCCGAGTTGGGATGTAACGCAGAAACGTATTTGGGACCCTATGGGGCAAACCTTATAAGTTTGCCACCGGGCAATCCCGATAAGATCCCGATTTGGGTGCAATTGGGTTGCCCAATTGAGTGAAAATGAACGATTTCTCATTTAATTTATTTATTATATTTTATCCTTATTTTATCCTTAATTTAAAAATTTATTATATTTTATCCTTAACTCAAAAATGTCTATAAATTGCATTTAAAACAATAAAGTATTTATGCGTATACATATGCAAATACTTATGACAGGTATTACAATATATAGAAACTATTATAAGTACATACAAACATGTATAAAAATTATACGTAATGTTAAATTATAAAATATGTATATGATTTCATGTCTCAGTAACGCACAGTTTCAAGCTCCATGTATTTGAATCTGAAAATATATAAAATTTCAATACTATTCCCCATGGTATAAGTATATAAGGTAGTTCCACTTTCTCTTTTTTTTTACATATTGCCATTTGACAATAAAGGAGATCTGACGTTTCAATAAAAAATCAAGCTACCATCCTAGTTTTAAAAATCCAATTTTTTATATTGTTGGAAAATTTTTGCTTCTAAAAAATTTAATTTTTTAAATTCAAAATAAAATAAAATAAAATAAAATAGAAGCCAACAAACACAACAAAAAACATTTCGTGATGCCTTGACTAATTTGAAGAAGCTGTGGAACAGCAGTCCATATCAATTGATAAAGCTTGCATTACTACGACATTTACCTCTACATGATTTGTATTTACTGCATAATATTCCATTTTCAGTGGTTGGATACTAAAGGCGACGACAATATTGATTTTCTTATGACATTTATTGTAAAATACATGCACGATGAATCAAGAGATAACAATGTCCACATCTGTAAATGTTTCCGCTGATCGCGTTTGCCGCAAATATTTGTGGTGCATTTCAGATTGTGTGGGCGTGTGCGACGCACAGAAAAGACGCAAGAATTTTTGTCATATTCAATACACACGATCCGTGGCTTGATGGTTTCTGACCAAGGTGGATTTAAATATATAAATCTACCTTGGTTTCTGACGAGCAGCGCAAAAATTTGTGCCGCATCCTGGTCTGGCGCATTTGAAAATAGAGTGCCACTTTTATTTTTTTATCATTTGCTTGAGCGGGGAGGCGCATTTATTTTCAGATAAAACATATATGTATGTATTCATGTATGTTTGACATATTGAGAACAATATTTTGTTGCAGAAGTGGGCGTACCTTGTTTAATCGTGCTTGCATTTGCAAGTTCAACATTTTAGTTGCAGCTCTTTTCAGGCCTTCCAAGACAGTTATTATAAGATTTCTTGCAATGTAATATTCTTAGCTCCCATTTCGCTACAATGAAATATTAATTTTTGATAATCATCATAATGCCACATAAATACATAAATAGATGCAAACATACATACTTATGTACCTATGTAAGTATTTACATACATAAATACATACCAACGTATCCTTATTTGAAAAAATTTTATTTTTTATTCAATAAATATTAAAAAACAAATTTTCAATTTCTTTAAAATTAATTTCACACTTTTGAAGTTTTTATATTTTAAGGTTGCTTAATTATAAATTAAAATTTTTTATTTGTTAGAAAATAGATAGATAGATTTTCCCAACAAGTTCCCAGTAGGTTCCCACTTGGTAAGAACTTATGTTAAATCACTAATTTGTAGGTGGGCTATCCCAACCACTTCCCGGCCAGATTCCGAATGGGATAAACGTTTTTCGTTGGCCCCATTTATTCCCAAGTGGGCCCCAATATGTGTATTGGGACAATTTCTAGTCGGGATGTATGTACTTTAAACGGAAGTCTTACAAGATTTCCTTAGCAGAGTGTTAATTGTGAATAAGTACGAAATTAACACTTAAACACATTTTAAGTTTTGAATGATTTCTGGCGTTCAAGTGTCGTATAGAGCTTGGAGTAGAATTTTTTGGCAAATATTTTTGTAGAACAAAAATGGGTTTTTCCTTTTGTTAATAAAGGAACACAAAGATGGTTAAAATTTTTTACGAAAATGTTTTTCAATGTATTTTACATAAAAGTGCTAAATATGTACGTCTTATACCTTAATGTAAGTTACAAGATTTTCTATGGAGAGTCACTTTAACTATGTGTCAACCGCTACTGAAAAGAGGGGTGTGGACAACCCATTTATTTTGTTTAAATTATCCATTTTGACAGTGCAAGTCTGCATACCAAGTTTGGTGATACTAGGTTGTCGGGAAATATTTTTTTGGCACGGCTATGCGATTTTCGGTTATAGTGGAATGTTAGAAGTTTTATTATTTTATTAGTTTTGAAAGTGTCTTGGAAACGAATTAATTGCAGAGCATGCCTTTTTAATGAAATTTTACATTTTAAAAGACATTTATTTAATCAGTTTTTAATACTTAATCGAAATATAGGAATTTCCAGATGTGGTGTTCCAGTCATAATGAACGCGAGCAAGCAATTTAGCTTATTTTTTCCAAAATACATACAACTTAAATTTTATTTTAATTGGTTATAGAACGTAATAAAGATCTAAGCTAAGTGAAACAAAATAAGCAATCGAACAGCATGATTCTAAAATACAAGCCTAATTGTTTGGTTACGAACGTAACAAATAGAGGAATTTTCTATGGAAACGCTATATGCAATTACTTATTAGCACTTTAATCACAAAACTAATAATATACTCCAACTCCTTTTTTTTTTGCCAAAGGAGCATTTCGTTTTACTAAATACCCACAATACAAAGCAATCTTTAATTTCCCTGTATCTGCACAACAACAATACTAAGCCTATCCAAATTTAATGTGGGTTGTTCTTAGAATAAAGTGCAACTTTCAGAAAAATCTTCCTGGTATACAAAGGGGAAGACAGGTACCCCCCATACAAAGCAGTCTTTAATTCCCCTATATTTGCACAACTACAATGGTTAGCCTCCAAATTTATAGTGAGTTGTTCTTAGAGTAAAGGCAAACTTCCAGAAATCCATGGTGGCATACAAGGGGGGAGACGGGTAGCCCCATACAAACTAATTACATTGCGAGCTCGATGTTCGCAGCCCGAAAAAATCGGGGTTGCTGCAATTACCGAGGTGTTGCAATGATCGATCATTGTTTCTTATCAGCGACAGGGGTTTCATGCAAATGTATGTTTGTCTCTTAAGGCGTATTATGGCAAAACCGAAATATCTTTACGAAATAATGGATTTGCTTATTTGTGCATATTTTGATGAAAATGCATATTTTTACATATTATGGTTATAAATGCATATTTTTGTGTCATATTTTGTGAAAAACTCAAATTTCAACAAAATAATTATTTTTCGCCAAAGATATTTGTTCTCAAATCAAAATCGAAGGTAGCAATATTTAAAGAAAAGTATCCCTATATAAATGAAAAAGCTTTCTAAGACCAAAGAGATTGAACTTTGCATTTGATTATATGAAGCAACTTTTACTTTTACATGTAAAAAAATTATAACCTTTTCTTATTTCTATTGTATTTTTACACACTGTGTATACGTATTTATATTTACCTCACAACTCGTCTTCACGAGACATAATTTTGTTCTAACATTTGTCAAACTTCATACATAAAAACATCAGAAAATGTTAGTGCTAATTTTTCATATCGACTTTGACTTTAGTCAAGACAAATCAATGGCTCGTGAAGACACTATGTTATGACACCGAATTAATATGTTATGTTTTTGTTTCAATAAAAAATTAATATAAGTGCATATTTTCTGGTGCATTATCTCGTTTTTATGTCATATTTTAGGTGCCTAAAACACCTCTTTTGAGTGCATGAAGTCCATGTCTCTGGTAATATCCTGTTTGAAGGAGATTGTGTGGAATTTTTTCAAGCAGCACGAAAAACGAAATCAAAGCTAAAAAATATCGAATTTGATACTGTCGATATATCTTTAAAAAAAATTATCGATATACTGCGATTAAATTTTAACATGTGATTCATACATGTGATTCATACACAAAAAACAATAAACAAACATAAAAAATGTATTTAAAATTACGAGGGGCGAAAATAAACACATGGGCTGGCGAGGCGACCTGTGTTTATTTCATCGAGTAGTTGAAAGACGTAAGCCCCAGGCTTTGTGTAAATTTTTATATATTAGCAACGCTCACTTTCATACGAAAACTTTGATTTTGATGGTAACTGTAAGTCACTAAGTTTAATAAATTCAAATATCGTAATTAAGAAAAAAATCACCACTATTTTTGATATTATTAGAAATTTCAGAATTATATACATTGAAAGTTCTTGTATTTGAACATATATTCAAAAAGACTAAAATTGATTTATATAACTTATGGCAAACAATTTCTAAAATAAAGCGAAGCGATTCCACAAAGGCTTTTCCAGTTTTAGCAAAATTTAAAAAAAAATTATGGTTCTCCCACATTTGTCTGCAAATATCGGACAATTATTTAGCTCCGTCATTTTAAAAACACAGATATTGATTAAGCCTTTTTGAGCTTTTCTACAGAATCACCCAAGTCTTGGTAGGAATCAAACCTGCGACCTGCCAGTTAATAGCCTAGCACACTCTTCAGTACGCGGGTAACTAAACAAAATTTCGATGTTCCTTAGAAAATTAAACTTTAGAAGGAAATCTTTATTCTACAGATTATTTAAAACTCATAAAACCAATTGTTTTGGTACTCATATTAAAAGCGATTTAGCAAAAATTATAAATTCGGAAATGTATTCATTCTGAAAATCATTTATATTCCACAAAGGCTTTTCCAGTTTTAGCAGAATTTAAAAAAAAAAATTATGGTTCTCCCACATTTGTCTGCAAATATCGGACAAATATTTAGCTCCGTCAATTTAACAAACGCACATATTGTAATCCCATGGTATATATTTAAGCTTGTAAAATACTTTTTTTTTGTTATGTATTTATGTTTATAAATCACATGAGACTACTTGCGATTGCAATTTTTTTGTTTTCTTATTAATAAAAATTAATAAAACCACGAAAATTGCTTAGCTTTATTTATGCCAATTTTTCGAATTGAAGTGCAGATTTTTTATCAAAATCATTCGACAGCCCTGGCCCCTGGCAACAAATCGTCAGCTTATTATTGGTTTCTGCTTTGTAATGCTTTTTCCTATGTTTATGGGTCAAACCAATAATAAGGTGACGAAATGCTGGTAAAATTGCTTCATGTAAACAGCTTTATAACAGAAAGCTTAACCTCTGTTTATCACAAAAATCAGCAGAAATTACATTTTTGTCTGCATTGACCTGTATCAAAAAACCAGGACAATTTATGAGTAGACCAGGACACCAGGGCAATTTGTCTGAAACCAGGACAATCCTGGAAAGCCAGGACGTATGGCTGCCCTAGTCTAAACTCAAAACTTTGAAATTTAACTAAAAAATCTTTGATTTTTCAAAAAAAAGAGCTTTCATAATTTTTAAAATTGTAAAAAATTTTGTTGGAAATATTAATTTTATTTTTATACACGGTAAAAGGTCATGCTTTAAAGATGAACATTTTTGCTCATTTTGGACATGTACCCTACATTTGGCAGTTGTCGAAAATCATCAATTTTCAAAATAATTTTTGAGTTTAGGTGTCTATAAAGAACTTTCACAGTTTGCTAAAAAAAAGACATGAACAGGGTCTTATTAGGCAGCTAGTTAGCATTCTTCTTGCTTTAAATGAAGATATCCTGGCCATAAATGTATGTGCTAGGGCAAAATTAGTAAAAAAAAAACTAAAATTTCAGGAAGAAATTTTTTATATTATAAAAAAACTAACTAAAAAATTAATTTTTTCTGAAATTTCTACTGTGAGCTTTAAATGCATTGGTTGACTACGTATTAAATCAAAAAAAATAATAAAAAGAATTCAGAATATAAAATATTTTATATTCTGTAAGATGTTTTTAAATGGCTCATGAACTTTTACGAGTTGCAACGTTATACTTGGTGGAGGTAAGGATAAGGGGTTACTTATCAACATATATTTTTACGAAATTTAAAATTAATTTGACTTCTAACGATTTGAAAATAAAATCATAAGTTATGTGATTTTAAAAGCCATTTTTCCCTTTTATAAAACACCTTAGTGAAACATGTAACGTAATTATTTTTACAGATAAACATAATTTTGTGAAGTTAGTTTAGGACATTTTTGTTGAATCTTTTTCTCATTTTTAAGACGCTTTATTTTCCAAACCAAAAATTGTAACGATCCAAAGATTTGAATTATTGGTAGTTGTGCCAAAAGCATCATTGCTTAACAAAAAGAAAAACGACGTACAAAATTCAAGTATTTTCTACTTACTATGAGTACGAGTCTTACTCAAAAATTTAAGTACGAATTATACCAATATGTACTTAAATCACGCCGAAAACGGGATTACTTTAGAAAACCAATCCTGAAGTTTCTTAAAATGGATTTAAAATTCTGAAATCATGTAAAAAGTCTTGAATAACGTACACAAATCTTAAATGGATTACAAAAATTATTATTTTAAGTACGACTATGTTTATAAACTTTATACACAATCGTAGTGTGTTTGTTGATAGCTTCAATCCAATATTCTGCCTTTGTTGTTGTTTATTTCGTTTATTCCGACAATGCCGACAAATAACCAACAAACGTCGTATTGCATGTTGCTGGTGCATACTAGATTTATGCTGTCTTATGTTCTTTCTGTGCTGATTTGGCTGATTTGTTTAAGGCGTTGGTTTACAAACTTGATGAGTTAAGTTCAATACCAGGAATGACTAAAAAGAAATTTTAAACTAAAATAAGCGAGCAAAAATATTAAATTTAGCTAAAGAATAAAAATATAAATTTAAGTCTGTTCCAGGATTAAATAAGCAAAAATAAGCCTGATTCGGACTTGATGTAAGTACACGGCGAGATTGATTAAAGTACGCAGTGCGATTGGTTCGGCGGAATTGGTGCAGGTACGCATCGGGATTGATTCAAATGCGCAGCGGAATTAATTCAAGTACGCAACGGGCTTGTCAGCTACTTGTTAGCTATGTACGAGCAATGAGAATAAATAACAACAAAACAATAATAAGAGCACAACCGTGAATTGTGGCTATCATTAAGGCCCTAACACAGTGCGACTGTGTATAAAGTTTATAGACATAGTCGTGTGTACTTAAAATAAGAAGTTTGTACTCAATTAAGAATTTTATACTTGATCTACGATTTTTTTATGAATAAAGCCGAATCAGGGTAAAATTAAATATTTTGCACTTGAATATTCCGTACTTGAACCAATCTTTCTTTACTTGATATAAGTAAATAGATTAATATATATTTTTTGTGTAAAAATTTTATAGAAATCAGGTCCAATATGTTGCTTTTATTGGTTTATTATAAATATATTTACCCATATGTATATGTTCCAATTTGTCCTACAAGATTGTCCCCTTTGTGCCCCGTATGGTTTTAAACTAGGGATGTAACGCAACGCCGTTTTGCCGATCCCATACCGATACTCGAAAAGAAATATCGCCGATACCGATTCCGATACGCTTATTAAAATTGAGTTCAAGTCTAGATTAACAAAACTCAAGATGCGCAATTGTTTATTATACAAAATTACAGCGTAAGAGATTATTAATATTTAAAATTGATATTAAACCAGTATAAAAAAATTGAAGTAAGTTTTAAGGAACTACATTGTCATTGCCTCAAAAGAATCTGTATTAAATATATGCAGATAATTAGTAGAAAAGCAAGTAAAAGTTTATACAAAAATTTGTAATTCCTTTATAATTTAAAAAAAATACTCGAAACGCTTTTTAAAAAATTGATTTTTTAAAGGACATTTATCAACTAATATTCTGCTAAATAACTTAATAGTTTAATTGTCAAAATTCTTCTAAAAGTTTATTTACATGAAAACACAGTTTTTTTCGCATAAAAAGAAACAAATTGCGAAAATGGGTAATTTTTCATCCTTTTTCCTTGAGGAAAAGTCATTACAGAACACCGAAAAAGAAATTTTTCCCCACTTCGCTTCAAATTCGGTGATTGGTAATCGAGAAAGAGAACTTCTTGCAATGACAAGGATATGTAAAACTAAGTAGAAATTATCCAAATTTCCAATACTTCCGGATCGCGAATTCTGCATTTTCATGACTTCTTTTTAGTGTCTATTTTCTGGGAATAAGATTAAAAAAACAACGAATTGATTTCGAATTCATGGTAAAATGAAACAGAAATAAATTATTTTTTTATTAATATTAATTTATTAATTTTTTATTAATATTTAAAATTGATATTAAAAAGATTTAAAAAACAACGAATTATATTTAATTCATGGTAAAATTAACCAAAAATTAATTATTTGTTAAAAAAAACTCTGAAAAAAATTTAATGCGTATCGTCATATCGATAGTAAAATATCGCCGATACCGATGTATCGGAAAGTTTGAATTATCGCCGATATATTGGTATCGGTATCGGTTACATACCTAGTTTAAACTGCACATCTTGCATAAATTACTGTAATATCCTGAATTCTCTGCTGATATTCAGACAAATGTAATTAGTAGTTTGCTTTGCGTAATGCACGCGGTACAGTGCTATTTCCAGCGTTGTCAACTCAGTGCTTTTCGCACCGTTTTTAGTATTTTTTCAACTTTTCGACGCGAAAAATTTTGGAGTTAGTGCTCGGTGCTTTTTTAATCAAATTTTTGGTGCTTTTATTTTTTGACGGTGGCACTAAACCCAAAATTTAAAAATTAATTTCTCTATCTAAAAAATGTTTTTCAAGTGTAAAATTCTTTGCTAATGCAATTATTTCCTGAACACATGTTTTGCAGTCTTGCAGAAAAATGAAAAAATTGATTCGAGCAATCAGTGGTGCTTCATCTTTTTTTGTCAAACCCTAATAAAACTAGTTTTTGTACATATTTCGTTTGCTTGGCACCATGGTGAAATAAGGATACAGGTGGCAGCATAACGTCAGCTGATTATTTTTTGCTCTGCTAGTTTTGTGCATAAGCCACGTTCAGCACGTATATTTTTTGACAAGCATCATCTACTTTTTTGTTACATTGTTGTATTTGTTTCCATTATGCGTCCACCTGTATACTTATTACACCATGCTTGGCACTTCAGATATCAAAAACTTTCCGTTTTCACGAAATTTGACATACATAAACATATGTACATTCTACTCTTACGTGCGCATCACGTGGCGTAAGAACAAGCCCGATAATTTTTATGGTTTCTTTTTATAGCCTAAACTTGGGTATCTCGGCCATTTTTGAGAAATGTTCGCCATACTAAAGATTGAATATCTTTAGAGCGCGCCATCATATACTAATAAATTTTGTCTCATTCGAAAGGTTTCAGTCTCCTCCTAATAAGTATTGATTAACAATTACAGCATCAGAAAGTCCTCTAAAATGCCAAAGTATCCTAAAAAAAAGGCATTTGTAATTTGCTTTATTTTTTAACCGACATCAAAAAAGACGGAGGTTATGAATTCGTGTGTATTTTTTATGTTTGTAATGGCATAACTCTGTCATTTGTAAACAGATTTTCAAAGTTCTTTTTTTTTCTATGAAAGGGTTTGCTTGCTATTTGGCTCCACAATTTTTTTTTTTCAAAAATCGGTGAGGAAATTCGCTCCTCCTAATCAAAACTCTGCCATTTGTAAACCAATTTGTTTAAAGGGTTTGCCTGCAGTTTTGTTGCATATTTTTTTTCCAAAAATTTTCTCCACCAAGCATAAGTCTCTCATATGTGAACCGATTTTCAAAATTAGTTTTTCGAAAATATGTAGGGCGTTATCCCCTCCCCCGGAAATATTGATTATCGCATAATTTTTTTCTTGTTTCAAATGAATTGCTTGCAGTTTGATCCCATAGAACATGAAAGGTTTGGTACTATGAACAATTGCGGTGGACACCCCATTTGTAGACAAGCACACCATATGATCTAACACAAAATCGCGTTGGTTTTTGAATCTGGTACATAAGATCTTTGCATGGAAGTCGGGTTTTTTTTTGACATATGTATGTAATTATAGTTATTACAGAGCTAACTACAACTGACAGATCTTTATTGTACAAAGTCTTTAAGTCTATGTCCATACGAGTCAACTTTTGCTGCGCAACTTTTGAGTATATGGGAGAGAGAGGTGAGAAGATAGGGGTACACTGCTTCATGTACAATCAACTTTCTTTTGTTTTCTTATTCGTAATATTAAGCAACAACAAAAGCTATGTAAAAAAAATAAAAGCTGCACAACAAGAATTTCATTATATGGACACGAATGTAGCTTCAAAAGAAAATTTAAGAAAGTTTAAGAAGCAAAAGTTGACTCGTCTGGACATAGGCTAAGTAGAAATGAAAACAGATTCAAAAGTTACATTTTTTTGTTTATGATAACCTGCTCATTTCTATGAAAAACCTCTCTGTAGCAATATGATGATCATATATAATAAATTAATATCGGATATGATATCGGATAAGCTCTAAAAAAATAGAAAAATACAAAAAAGTCTGAAAACTGTTTGCTGTTAGTGGATTTAATTTTTCTAAAACGATTCGTTTTAAATCGGTTCAATTTACAGAACAGGCAGATATATAAAAACTTTTTTAAATAAAACTAAAACAAATAAAATTCAGTTCTTTTTTTTTAAATTACGCGCTTTTTTGCTTGTTTCAGTGCTTTTTGAAATCTAAAAGTTGACAACACTTGTTATTTCCCTACCTGGTTCTATATTTTCTCTTTACTCTCTTTAATAAATGTTTGATGGTAAATGTACGAAGCACTAACTTAATGGTAAATTATCGTCATAAATATTTATATCAGCGGGAAAATCATCCGAAAAGTATTTAAGGCAATAGCCAAATATATATGTAGTTATGTCTTTGCAAAAGTAAATATGCATACAATGTCTTTGTTGACTTCATGTCATCATGTTTTTTCTTATTTTGATTTGTTGTAATATTTATCCATTCAAGGTTGTTTCACGTTTCTAGCAAATCACCCGTCTTTACATTTAATATAGCAACCAGTGATGTTAACTTTTATTTTTTAATTACCGTACGGGTCTCGAAAAATTACCGTTTTTGAGAAGAAATTACCGTACACAAAGGCTTTTAATGAAAATTACAGCAGTATGCATACATAGTTTATTTGAACTAGGATCCTGGTGGTCCAAATTCGACACTTGATCCGTAACCGGGTTTATTTGTAACCAGTTTTTAGGGAAAAAAATATATTGCGCATGTCTAGAGCAAAATAGCTCTTAAACCTTATAACCCCAGCTTATTATTGGCTTGGCGCATATGCCACATGCTCGGAATAGGAAAAATAACAAAGAAGATTCACAGAAAGTTTTCTGAATATATACACGATAGATTTTTTTTAATTTTTACCATAATCAATTTCTGACACATTTTTTTAAATGGGCGGTGGGCCAAAACAATAATAAGCTGACGATATGTTGCATCCATATTGATAAGCATTGAGATACTTAAAAGTGTTCCACAAACAAGCCGTGTTTTAGTAAAATAGATTTTTATTTACAATTAAATGATAAAAATCACGATTTTCATGCAGCAGGAAAAATTCAGTCTGTGTGTATGTTGTTTGGAAATAGTAAGTTTTGTGAATTGAGTTTCCAAACTTAAGAATTCTTGAAATTACCGTATTTTGAATGAAACTACCTTGCTACCTTTTTGGGCCTGAAATTACCATGCAAAACGGTAATTACTGTACGGTTAACATCACTGATAGCAACTAACCAATGAATTAAAGTCATATCCTTTCTTTTCTTCTCTCTCCATTTCTTTATATACCCAGTGGGAAAAGGTAATATAGTAAACGAGAATGTCATGCAGAGAATGTATAATATTTCATATCAGAATTCATTATTGTTAACACAGAACATGTCCTAGGAAAGTAATGAGTTATTTTAATGTGTCCAGCGAATGAATTCTGTAATCCATTTGTTTAATTGGTAATATAATAATATATGTACATATATGCATGTAAGTACAAACGAGGAAAACACGAACAATACATTCTTTCTTCGTAAGATGTGGTAAAGTACGTGCTAATGAATGTGTAATTTTTGTGTGTGATCATAATATCTTCTCGCTTCCAAAGGAATTCATTGTTTCGCTTTTTAATGTAATACGTTATATCTAACGTGACTAGAAGGTTTTTGTGAAAAGCGGGATAAGAACGGTTGAAAAGCGGGATTCTGAAGAAAATATGATCAAAAAAGTGGGATTTTATAAAATATCTTATGGAAAGCGGGATGTTTTAAATACACTGATGATAATATGGTGCAGTGCAATATAGCCATGTGCAATTGAATGAGAAATAAAGTCATTATGGTCTTATTTCTCAATTAGATTTTCATATATGTTTTTTAATTTGTATGTAGTATGTACATAAAAATTAGCTCTTGCCATTCGGGCAGTCTTGGGGAAGGATTTTATCCTCTCATTTTATGCAAGAGCGAGCGGCTCCACTAATTCGGTTTAATTCGGGCTTAAGGATTTTGTCCTCTCGGTATATCGAAAAGCGGCTTCGCTTTTAAAACTCGGCCCTGGGTCGTGGTTACAGGTTTTCTCCTCTCAGTATATCGAACAGTGATTTCGTTGAGTAAAATATTCTACATAGCCGGCCTTCGGCCGGGCTTAGGACTTTTTTCCTCTCGGTATATCGAAAAGCAATTTCGCTGAGTTAGGATTTTCTCTTTGGGCGGTAATATTGGTTTCCTTATCTGCATTTGTCCAATAAAGGCTTTCAAAGAAGGAAATCCTTGGGCAATGGTAAAGGCTGTGTAGGCAAAAAATCTTAGCTCAACGAAGCCGCTATACGGTAGGACCCGACAAATATAAGAAAGTTATAAAAGCAGTTCTGTTTTTTCACTTAATGTCTTGTAACTTTGTTCTATTTTTTCGGTTTTAAACATTTTATGTATCATGTGTTCGGCACCAAATTAGTTACAACTTTGGCCTTTGAAGGCTTTTCCTGGACTTTCGTTTCGTCTTAATGGAGAAAATTTTTAATTGAAGGTATTAATGTTAGTCGGAGTATATGGTTTTTAAGACGTTCAATTTAATTTTTGCAATAATTAAAATTTTCAATACTACGTGCCTTACTTAACTTCATTACCCTCACTCACCCTATGAAAGCTATAACAAGAGCTCTGATCATGAGATCGTGGTTAATCTTGAAATACTAGTTCAGTTCGACCCTTATACAGTCAAGAAACTGTCTTTGTATTTTCAATTAAAATTCCTTTCATAATAAAAATAATTTAATTAAAGAATTAAATTGAACGAACTTAAGCCTGAATAATTAAATATCTTTCGACTAGAAATTTTTAAGTAAAGAGATTTGAAGCAATGTCTAAAAAACACTTTTTTATTCGTTTTTATTCGATCAACGCAAGAAAGATCTATTTTGCTCAGTTGAAACATTTTCTATATTTTTGGGAATATTTAAGAAAACCAGAACCATAAATTTTAAAACTCGAAAAAGCAGGATAAAGCGGGATAGCAATTTCAGGCGGGATCGACCTCTTAAAAGCGGTATAATACCGCCTAAAGCGGGATGTCTGGTCAGGTTAGTTATATCTCTCATAACACATGTAATCAATGACTACTTTCCCCGCTGGGTATCTTTCTTTTATGAATGCTTCTTACTTTTGTTGTATTCATGGTCTGTGGTTTTGTTTTAATTCGTAAAGTATTTGTATGCATGATATGCCCTACGTAGGGCTGCCAGGTGGGCTGGACTTGGCTGGATTGTCCAGCTTTTTTGATGCTTGTCCAGTTTCAAGCTAAAATTATGTTCGTCCAGCCAAATGGAAATTTTAGAAAAAATTTGCATATTATATATTGCTTTAAATTTGTAATTACACTTATTAGTTAGTACACAGTATTAACTTTTGTAAAAGCGCCATAATTTTTATTTTCTCTTTGAACTGATAAAATTAAAGTTTAATTAAGTTAAGTATTATTTTATGTAAATCCCACGAACTTTAAAGATTGAATTGAAAATTGTTGACAACAATTGGAGATGACTCCGATACTGATATATTGGTGATACTTCGGAATTGGCAATATATCGGTATCGGCGCTATGCGACAACAACGAGTTACAATACGAGCCTTTCACATCGTATAAAATGCAAAGTAGAACTTACAGCTGAAATATAGATAATGATGGAAAAGTTTGTTAAAATTGTTCATTTCATCGAAAAGGTTACATAGTCAATTAGCAAAGCCTTTCTTTAACACCCTTCGAAAATTATAAATAAGCATGATAAATTCGAAATTGTTAAAATTCGTGACTGACTTGGTTCTGGTCCTTAATGAAGGATTTGACGGTTTAGTAATGAATCCTATTGTTTATCCACAATGCTTGATCCTCGGTATAAAGAACGAATATTTCAATTGCACTCTACTACTTCTATATTAAAAAAAACGTCTTATTGAATTACTTGACCTTGATGTATGTAGCTCTATATTCCTGAACTATAGCAAAGTCTACCAGAAATAGGCTTTGAAGCGCTTGTGAAATTTATTTACAGAATCCTAAGCAGACGAGTCCCCATACACTCTAAACTGTAGTTCGTGTAATAAATAAGTGTAGAGATGCCTAAGACCTTCTAGTATATCTTTACTTTAGTTTGCAAATGAGTTCTATCGCATCCGAGTGACTATTCGCTACTGCAAGTCTTGATCAAATAGACTTGTGAAATCGTTTTTCTCCCCGAAATTTGAAAATACTTTGTTTTAGATCAGTGGTGGGCATTCTCTCAATTTCTTATACTCGCGAGTATAGGATGTTTTTTTTTAACCATCAACACACCAACTCTGTGTATGAGACATCCTATCCATTTAGCCGTATTCAAACAGAGAATAAGATAGTGTATGTTTGCCCACCACTGTTTTAAATCTATACTTTTTTTCGAGTATCGGTATAGTGTAGGCCAAAATTGATACCGATGCTTCCCTAATAACAACACATAAAAATATTTTTTAATCAGCCTGCTTGAAAATTTTCAAAATTTGTTTATAGAAAACAAAAGTTAATGATTTCTATTAAAATTTTAATGTCCAGCTTTTTGTTGGTTTGTCAAGATTTTTTAACACCAATGTCCACCAATGTCTGGCATCCCTAGTCCTACGTGATTATTTTGAAATTTTGCGTAAATTCCTGTCTTATCATGCAAATCACGTGGCTGATCCTTTACTTCTTTATATGCAACGCCCCAATGTAAGTACTCAAGTATATATGTGTGTAACGAACTATTAATATGATTTTATTTATGTCTGAAAATCTATTATAGTTTTTTGTAATATTTCGTATTATCCATACTTTCATTGTTGATTTATAATATTTTTTGTTTGCCTTTCTTTTCCTGTTTTAAACACCCTTTTGGCTTTATAGTCCAGAAATAGTTTATTATCATTTTTTGTGGTTGTAACCCCGACATACGGACATACATACGTATTTACTTACATTGGCTACTTATGTTTTGGTTAAAGGTGTGAAATTTCATATTTTTTATTAATCTTTTGCTACTTAAATTGCTCACACTCTCTTTCTCCGTTTAGCTGAAAATCCTGGAAGTTGTAGCATATAAAAAAACACTAATTTAAAACAAAAACATAAATTTACATACATATGTATATATTTGTACTATCTTTTAAACCGATGCTCTTACTTTTACTTGCTGATACTCAATTGATATCTCTTATATATTTTAAGGAACTTATGCGAAATTTCATGAAATATGATTTGAAACGTGACTGTGCGAAAGTTTGCTAAAAAAGAATCCCTTGAAATTAATAAATATACACATACATATGTACACGAGTCAATTTCAAAGTAAGTGCTATTTTTAGGGTTCCGCACACCAAAAGTGTAAAGGAAATCTATTGATTTCTGTCTGTCTGTCTGTCTGTCTGGATGTCTGTAACAGGATGTTTTCTCGGGAACCGTAAGAGCTACGGACCTGAAACTTTCACAGAATATGCAAAACGTTGGCCGCTACAACAACAAATATATGACAGCTAAAAATTAAAGGGTGTTCTAAAGCGAGCAACGAAACATGTTGAAATACTAATACTAAAACACTTTTGTTGAAGATTAGGTCGATAATAGTCGGCAACACTTTACAGATTATTATCGACCTAAAAATAGACACTCATTATTTTTAAACAAAAAGCGATTGGCTGCGTGCAGGTTTGAACCGCGACCTCCTGACTGATAGTCTGACGTATCTACCATTCAGCCATAGCCGTATTATACTTTATGTTACATTTTTTCCACTTGGACTAAATATGATTAATTTGAAAAATTTTTTCTTAAATAAAAATAACTACAAAATCGATGTAATTTTAAAAAAGGAGAAATTTTCAGCACAAATTTAGACAATATATGATCGTAAATTTGAAGTAATGTTTTAGAGTGTAGACACTTTAAATTTTCAAAGTTAGTGTTAATTGGTGTAGTCTGTAGAATAGACTACACCAATTAACACTGATATTTAGAACAATAAAAATTAAAGGGCGTTCTATCAGTTAACGTAATTTTGATTATGTAATTTAGACAATTTGGTGTATCTTAGAAACCATAAGAGGTAAACCCTTGAAATTTTAGAAAACGCTAAAACTAAAAAATTCCAAAAAATTTCAAAACGAAAAATCGCCAAAATCAAAAAAAGCGCTTAAAAGAAAAAAGCACCAAAATTAAAAAAAATCGCTAAAACGCAAAAAATCACCAAAACTAAAAAGATCGCCAAAAAACTAAAAAAAACGACCAAACCGAAAAAAGTCGTCAAAACGAAAAAAAGCACTAAAGCATAAAAAATCGGTAAAGCTAAATATATCGTCAAAAAATGAAAAAATTGCCAAAAATGAGAAAAAAATCGCCAAAAACCGAAAACAAATCGCCAAAGCGATAAAAATCATAGTTCATTTGAAAATTTAATTTTTGATAAGATGAATTCCGATATGTCTCAGGGGGTAGTGAAAGAACCAATTCTATTTAAAGAATGGGTTCTTTCATGTCAAGTTGGACGAGGAATCAAAAAAATATACATTGTTTGTAACACCTGATGGCCAATATGAATACAATTGTATGCCATTTGGTCTGAAGAATGCGCCTGCGGTCTTTCAGCAATATATATATACATTGCGCTTTGCGGGATTTGATCGAATCAGGGAAAATAACTGTATATCTTGACGATATATCCATAGCAACGCCGACGTTTGAAACTCATTGCCATGTATTAGTTGAAGTTTTACGGCGATTAGCAATCTTAGTTGAATTTAAAAGAGTGTAGTTTTGCTTATGGGACCATAGAAGATGGTATACGCCCCACCGATTTGCACCTACGGGCCCTGGCCCAATATCCTCCTCCAGCAAACTTTAAACAATTGCAGTCGTGTCTTGCGTTATTTTCATACATTCGAAAATTCAGAAGGGATTATGCGAATATTGTACACCCTGTCCAACGTTTGCTTAGAGATGGTAAGAATTTTAATTTCGATGGGCCTTGTAGGCAAGCATTTTACGACTAAAGGGAAAAATTGACGAGGCCCCCAGTTTTAGCTCTATACAGCCCTCGGAATGAGACTGAATTACATACGGTAAAGTGGGATTTGGGGCTGTATTGATACAAAAACAAAAGGATGGAAAATTGCACCCTGTTTTTTCTTCTCTAGGGCTACTACGGCATCAGAGTCTAAAATGCATAGTTTTGAGCTTGAGACCTTGGCGATTATCTATGCCCTAGATCGTTTTGATATTTATTTGAGGGATATTCCTTTCAAAATAATCACCGACTGCAATGCTCTAGCACTTACTTTGAACAAAAAGGACATTAGTCCAAAGAATGCCAGATGGACTCTGCAGATGGAGCATTATTGCTATAGAATTTTACATCGGGGAGGCGTGACAATGGGTCATGCGGATGCACTGAGCAGATGCCATTAGCAAACAGTAATATCGAATGAATATTGTAGCGATACATTAGATAAAGTTATATTTGCTCAGATGGAGCAGACTCTGATCTTAATTCTAGACCCCTCCGCCTCACATCCGTACGATAATATTGGTTTTCTGATTTCTGATATTCTTTATAGTGCTACGACAAATGTTCATACCGACGTACATCAAAACGCAGCCGGTTTTCACACGGACGACAATATTGGTTCTCTGATTTCTGATATTCTTAACAGTGATGTTCAGACTGACGTACATGAAAACGTATCCCATATTCACACTGACGAACATGAAGACTTCGATATACCAAATGTTATACCGTGTCGTGCCATTAATGTATCCGACAAAGGGAAGCTCGACTCTATGATTCAAGTCACTCAAAATAGGGATGAGAAAATTACAGCGATGAGATTGCGCCTAGAAAAGGAAGAGTTAGCTAATTTCAAGTTAGTAGATGGTATAGTATTCCAAAGCGATGAAAGGTGTGATTTAATATTCTTTGTCCCTTGCGAATTGGAGGAGAATATTATTAGATTAGTACATGAAAGAATTTGCCATATGGGCATTGAGAGGACATACGAGCAGGTCAAGAAGAACTACTGGTTTAGAAACATGAAAAGGAAAATTGAGAATTTTATAAAAACTGTCTGCGGTGTATTATATGTTCGCCTCCAGTCAGAATAAATGAACAAAATTTGTACAATATCCCAAAGATTCCTGTACCATTTAATACGACACACATTGACCATTATGGTCCACTTCGTCCTTAAATTCCCAACGGAGGCGCATTATAGTTATAATTGACACTTTCACAAAATTTGTCAAACTATTTGCGGTAAAGTCGATGAGCACGAAAGAAGTTATTGCTTGCTTAGAAAAATATTTTATAGCGTACTCAAGACCAAGACGAATCATCAGTGATCGGGGTACATGTTTTACCTCTTCTGAATCTAGTTCATATCTTCTGGCTAATAATGTAGATCATATTCGTATTGCAGTAGCATTTGCAAAAGCAAACGGATAAGTTGATAGCGTGAACAGAGTGCTCAAAGTGATGTTAAGTAAACTGACTAACCCTTTAAATCACGCTAATTGGTCACAAATGCTAACAAAGGTTGATTTCTCTATGACACAATTCATTGTTCTGCGAAGCAATCTCCTAGCAAATTGTTAATTGGCGTTGAACAGCGTGGTGTGACCATAGATTTTTTGACGGAATATTTAGAAGGAAAGAATGCGAAGCACCATTTTCGAGACTTGGAGCAAATTCGCACCGATACGTCGGAGGGTACTATAAAGTCTCAGGAGAGGAATTTAAAATATTTTTTAGATAATTAAACCTGCAAAGACTTATAGAACAGGTGATTTTGTTGTCGTTCGTTTTACTGACACAAACACTGGAAAAAGAAAAAAAGTTGAACAAGATCTGCCGAGGTCCTTATGTAGTTCACAAAGTTTTGCCCACTGACCGATATCTTATTCAAGATGTCGAGAGCTGCCAAATTACCCAGCTGCCGCCATATGATGGAGTAATAGAAGCCTCACGAATACGAAAATAGATAGACAAATAATTTGATTGAGGACAACCAAAAATCAGGCTGGCCGAGTTGTAATGTCATGTAATCAATCACCCACTATATTCATTAGTCATTTATGTCAAGCCATATTGTTAAGTTCATTTTACTTTCAACATTTAATTATAACGCCCTCTGTATTTCACTATTATACTTTACATTTTATATTTCATAATTATACTGTTTTGGACAACCTATATTAAAATTATTTTTAGTACAATTGCTTTAAAAAAAATTTAAATAGAATTAACCCTGAATTGCTTCACTCAATATATATATATATATATATATATATATATATATATATATATATATATATATATATATATATATATATATATATATATATATATATATATATATATATATATATATATATATATATATATATATATATATATATATATATATATATATATATATATATATATATATATATATATATATATATATATATATATATATATATATATATATATATATATATATATATATATATATATATATATATATATATATATATATATATATATATATATATATATATATATATATATATATATATATATATATATATATATATATATATATATATATATATATATATATATATATATATATATATATATATATATATATATATATATATATATATATATATATATATATATATATATATATATATATATATATATATATATATATATATATATATATATATATATATATATATATATATATATATATATATATATATATATATATATATATATATATATTGAGCAAAGCAATTCAGGGTTAATTCTATTTCAATTTTTTTTTAAAGCAATTGCACTAAAAATAATTTTAATATAGGCGTTAGAAAAGAGTAAACCCAGAAATGACATTACAAACGAAATTAAAATAAATATTTCTTTCTAAAATGGAAGTATGCCAAAACAGCATTTGGTATATTTTGTAAAAAATTTTAATGATTTTTGCCAATGAAATGCCATATCTAGCAGTAAAAATGCTAATATGGCAACGCTTATGGGCAGGACACGATTCCTTCGCCGATATCAAACATATATCGAATCTTGATAAGCATTACCAATTTCAACAAATGTGGCAAATCATATTGCTCTACGATAATTCCTTCTATTTTTTGCCGAGAAATTTTTTGAAACGTTACCACCGTGCGCCAAATAAGAGTTTTTATTTTTCACGTTAGTAGTTTTTACTACAGTTAGCGGTCGGTTTTTGCGACTAATTTAAAATCAGACCTGTGGCGGAAACTGGTTCTTCGCGATAACCCCACCCAAAATTTCATTTAAAAATATTTTGTAATTGTTACAAACAAAACCTTTTTCTTTAAGTATTACTGATAAATTTACATTTTAGTTAGTTAAAAAAAATAAGAGACTTTAACAGTTAAATCTCGCAGTTTATGTAGTGCTGTTTTCGGATGGTAATTTTCTGTTGCCGGATGGTCATTTTCTGAACGACATCCCGTTAGTATTACTTGCTAAAATGGGTAATCGGGAATACCGAGCGTGTACTCTAGATATGTATATATATTTTTTTTCATTGCAGCAAGCCCGTTGCTTGACAAACAAATCTCCAGTTTTATGCCTCTTGTGGAAAATTTTACATGCTGTTCACTTAGAAATTGAATAGTAACCAAAAAAATTAAACCTTAAAGAAAATTTTAATATTATTTCTGTTATTCAAATATCGGTTTTTGAAAAGGCTGATTGATGTAAATAAATAAATAAGAAGTTCTTGAACATCTCAGAAAGGTTTTAATTCAAATATCATGGCATTTTTAGCCTAATGACGGTCAAGACAGAAATCGTGGTATTCCTTAGCAAAACTTAACAAAAAACTATATATATAAAATTGAATTCGTATTCTTCATCAATCTTCTCGTAAATCGACTGCTCTATGGGGTAAATTTAAGAAACGTTAAAAATAAAACAGCAAGAACGGTTTGTGTATGTTTTGATTGAAATTGACGCACATTTGTAGCAATAAATCTAATTGTATATTAAAGTAAACGAACTTTTAATATACATACATATGTATGTACATAGCTTCTTATATACATAGAGAGAAAAGAGTACTTATATTCAAGGTATTTTTTTATTAATAGTATGAATCCAACATGTTTTTCCCCTGAATATTTTCATTCAGGTTAAGTACTTTGTCATAAATATCTACAGAAAAGACTTTCCTCTTCAAAGAAGTACCCATGCGATAAGTAGAGTCTTATCTTTAAGAATGTTCCTGGTTGTGGTTATACGGTCCGCCAAAATTTCTTTTTGGTAAGAATATTTTGTCCCACAGAAGTTTGATAGCAGGAAGATTTCAAGATAGCACAAGATTTCAAGTCACTTGTGATTTGAAAATCACAGTTCTGATATATGGTGCTCTGAAAACCACACAAATTTTTTACTTTTCGGTGTGATTTTATATTTTCCAAAACACAAGAAAACAGCTGATTTTTTGGTTTGATTTAGTGACATTTCTTAAAAAAAGTTGCAATTAATTAGTTTTATAAGAAAAATGCATATTGTGTAGCAAAAACTCGCAAAAAGTTGTTAAAATCGGAAAAAATCTAAATTGGTTAAAAGGGCCGAAACTGCAAAAATGTTGAAACACGACAAAATTATTTTATCGGGAATAAAAAACTTCGCAAAAATTGCAAAAACTAAAAAAACAAGATTGGCTTAAACTTATTGAATTTGTAAAAATAGTTAAAACTCGAAAAAGTCGCTTTCGTCGCGAAATTCACGAAAAATTTAAAAAATAATCATAAAAAATGTATAAAGAGCACATCAAATTATTAATTTCGGCATTTTTTTTTATTAAATTCATGAACAAGTTGTCGCTAAAATAAGCAAGTGATTTAAAATCGGCAGCCACTTAACTAGCCGGTTTCAAATCACATATTTCCAAAAAATTTTGTGCACAGAACACCTTTTTGTGACTTGAAACCACTTTTACAAAAAATTGATTTTCAGAACATACCTGAGACTAACTAGTCTATAATCCTGAGCGGTTTCATGGTTTATCTTGTCTCCTTTTGAAATAAATACCCATAACGGGTCTCTCCTTTCACTGAGAGTATGACAGGTTTTTAGGCTTCCCTTAAAAATTTAAATCAATAAAAAAATAAATCATTAATTATAAAATCAATAATCAATAGAATAACCTTTAAATTATTTTTGGCCTTACCAGTTTGAAGGCATTAAAAGAACTCTCACCATACGTTATTGAAACGATCTCACTTGTTTGGATAGCTTATACACGCAGAGAAAAGATATGGTTGTGGCATGGTTGCCTCAACAATGTCATGTTTCCCTATATAGCTTATGGTTGTGGCAAATAAGCTATTATTGTATAGGTCTCATTGTCACTCCAGAAACATTGCGCCAATTCTCTTTTCGCCTTTTTGGTTTCTGAACTAGGCGGCTCTTGTATACTGGATAATCTTTTCGTTTCTGGAGGTGGCACTAGATCAACAAAGCTTTTGACTTTTCCCTGTCGATATTTCAAAGGGTTTTATAAGCGTAACTCATATTTCGTTTTAAATTAACAGAGAAAATAGTTCTGACATGATCAGAAAAAATACATTCAAGACTTACTTTGAATCAACAATCCTAATAGAGAGACTATTATTAAATAAAGATCATTTTGAAAAACGTCATTATATTAGGATAATATATTATCCTTATTAGGATAATATGATTACTAAATAGGAGGAAATGCAATAAAGCCTCACCACTATTGTTAATATCGGTATTTCCATATTAGAGTATGATGAATGGGCACCAATTTATGAGAACTAGAGTAGCACGGAAAAGTGTGACTCTCGCTCAATAAAGTCTATACGATGAAGCGCTGCCACCGTTAAAATGTCCGAACCCTAATTAACCAAAAGAAACGTATAATTACCCTTCCTAGACAAAAATCATCTTCTAATTTATGTTCTTAGGCTAGGGAGAGGCGTATAAGTATATAATACGTATAAATACGCGATCCGATATCCCGAACTTTATTTCGTATCATCCATTATTTTTGGAAGGTCATGTCTATATTCTCCCCCACGCAGTTTTGGAATGACAGAGAAGTGTTTTATCTGTTGTGTACATTAAAAAACTACTTCGTTTATTCAAGATATTTTGCTTTGCCGTAGATCAAGACAAAAATTTTCCCAATAGGTATATTAAATACCGTTTTCGCCTGGAACATATTTGATATCCAACCGAACTTAGGTCGATCTTAATAATTATCTGCTCTACGTACATATGTCCAATGGTAGCTTTATTGACTATAGTTTTCTGCCTAGACGGTATTTGGCCAAGCTGAAGGACTTTCTTACCTAGGTATGTAAATAATAGGTTGTTTATCAAGGAAACATGGCGACTAGAACTTCTACATTAAACAGGTTTTGACTGGACATGGTTGTTTTAGGTCGTAGTTGTACAGTTTCCGACATGACAGTGTTCCATTTTGTCCGAGTTGTGGTGGCAATGTCGTGGAAGATGCCGAACATGTGTTCTTCATTTGTCCCGATTTGGTAGTAGGAGGGCGTATTTCGAAGAAGTCGTAGAAGGGCGTAGAATTAGGCCGGACAACATTGTTTTAAGCATGTTGGAATCTTTGTATAACTGGACGTATGTATGTGATTTTGTGTGTTGGTTTTATTAGTACTTCGTAGGTTAGAAGAGCTTCACAGATGAATCAATATAATTTAGATCGGGTCTAAGGCCTTTCCAGCCCCTTGACGTAAAGTCAGTCCCACGAGTAGCATTTGGGTCAGATAGAATGGGGGTATTTAGCGTGTTAAAGTCTCGAGCTCCTGGCAACCACCACCAGTGCCAGAGTCTTTCGATGATTTTCATCCCACGAATACATTGGCGTAGCTAGACATTTTTTCTAGGGGGGCAAAATTTTTTTTTTAATTTTTAATTCGGTTATAGATTTTCCTAACTAACAATATCACTAAAAAATCGATTGCTTTTAATAACACTGCTTTACAAACTTTTATTTTTTTAAGTTTTTAATTTTCTAAAGCATTTTTTAGAATAATTATGATGTGCTAAACACAAAAACGGAATAAAAATCTCATTTCGGCCATTGTTCACTTTCGTTTTTCGGTGTATATTTGTTAAAGCGTCATTCCGAATTAAAGGTTGGTTCGTTTAAAATGAGTTATATATTATTAGAAAGGCTACTAAATAACGCGTCGAATAGTGGCTCTGCTCGAATAAAATGCGATCAAGTTAGAGTGGATAAAAGTTTAAATTCTTTAAAATTTTTAAAGTTCATCACCAATTGTTGTCTTTTCGGAAGCTGTTTTGTACCCCAAATAATAAGAAAATCCATAGATTTATAATATAATTGAATAGTCCATTCGATTATAAATATTTTAAGCCATAATGGACCTAAATCTGATGAAAACAAAAAATCTTATATTCTGTGTTTTATTATTTACGCTATTTATGATCAGATTTTTTTCTTTACTTTAGATGCAAATAAAACAATTTAATCCATTTTTGCTCCCAATGTTGCATCGGCTTTTTTCCGGCGTCTTTAGAAGAATCTTATAATCGACTTTGGATGGTGCTTTAAAGAGAAGTAAATATATTGTTTATATACTTTTATAGGTATTCTTCAAAAGAAATTTCTCAACATACACGGCAGAACAGAACCACATTGTTTTTTGGAAATTTTCCCCTAATTCCTATCCCGTCTAATATCCTGTATAATTCCTTCCGAATATCACGTTACGGACTTTTGCGCAGTAAAATCGTTTGGACTCAAAAGCAAATTAGTTCAAAATAATCACACAAAAATATAAAATTTTGTTTCAAGTAGAAAACTCTAAAATTGAAATTGATGAACACTCATCGCGAAAATTTTTACTTGTCGCGAAATTAGTCTTGACTAACTTCATTGTGAAAAATATGTGTCATGAAGCAAAAAATCGTATCCAAACAAGCATACGTTATCGTAAAAGTAATTCAATAAAATCTAAAGCATTTCATATACATAGGATCAAAGCAAATAGTATTATTTACTCAATATTAAAGAAATATTACGTTTTAAAATAAAAGAAGTATGCATTTAGTATAAAATTTAGAAATTGTGGATTCCGATTTTCTTGCGGTTAAGGGACGTTATAAACTTTTGGATATAATATCGATGGTCATACATTGACAACTTGTAACTGAATTTTTATTATTTTTCACAAAACGCAGAAAACGTTCCCATTCTCAAAATAAAATAACAGAAATTAGTTGAGAGTATCTACTAAATAAATTTCAGCTGTTTTATTTCTATGCTAGTAACGCCTTCAGCATGTTTATAACGTAATTTCTCCTACTGAAAAGTTGTAAAACCCAGTTACGTGTTGTCAACTTATGGCCATCGATATGAAATTTTTTGAAGGTCTAAAACTTTTAAAAATCATACTGCTGATGGGCTATTGGACTCAGTATCAAAAGGTTTTTAAAATGTTGTATGTACTACTTTTTATATATTGTTAGAGAAATTACAAAAATATATCATCAGAATAAAATAAACACACTCGTACGTTTTTGTTTAGGGTTTTTACATAATACACAAAAATTTGGCAATAATTGGAAAGTAAATTTTTACAGAAATTGTAATGATTTCTGTAAGTAAACGGGATACATTTACGATTTCAATACTAATATGTATGTCTTTCCAAACATAGAGAAGTTTTTAATAATTTTTAATAATTTTTATAATCAAGTCTTGGGGGGCCCCAGAAAGGCCTATATACGCCAACGCACGAATATAAAAAACATACATACATACATATGTACATATATACGTCTTTACGATGGCAATTATAATATCATTTGTATTAGATAAATTATTTTTTGATAAATCTTAATTTCAAATAGATTAGAAATGGCTTAAGATTAAGATACAGTCAATAAAGAAAAAAATTATTTTTGAAATAAAAGTATGTATGTATATATTTTCACATACTTTTTAGTGAACTAAATTTTGGAAGACAAATATTTACTTTCAATATATTTTACAAAAATTTCTTATTTTAGACAAGAAGAAGAGGACAGAAAAGTTCTTTTATATTCAAAATAACAATTGTGAAATAAAGGAAGTATGTTTGCAAAACTATTTTATATTGTCATATACAAAAAGTAAAATGCAAAACCAATGCATAAAATATGTACAATGCAACAGGGCCTAAACAGTGCTACCATCTTTGAAGATTTTTTTTATTTTTGAAACTTTTTACAGTGTCGAAAAGATAAAAAGATTTTTACTCTTAAAAAAAGATTTTTATATATTTAAATTATTTACTATTACTGCCTTAATTGGGGTTACTTTTAGAAGTGCACTTTGATAATACATCCACTCCCTAGTGTTCGATATATAATTGTCTTTAAAACCTCTTATTTAATTTGCAACGTTAGTTTGCTAATAGCAAAATTTGCAACGGATTTTTCTACTAGTTCCACTGCATCGATTCTTATGAAACTTTGCATACACATTGGGTTTCCGTGACAATACAACATTATGATTAGAAAAGTGGGCAGGCATGCGCACATAAAAACTAAATCTCGTTTTTGGTTACTTAAACTTAGCCGAATATTTTGTAAACTCATTGAGCTACCGTCATAATCAAAAATTATAATGAAAAAAGTTGGCAGTTATAATGAAAAAAGTTGGCCCATTTACAATAAATAATACTCTTCATCTACTTATACTTAACCGATTCTTATGAACCTTTGCACACCCATTGACTTCCCGTAACAACATAACATTGTGATTAGAAAAGTGAGTAGCCCTGTGCCCATACATTATTATAAATCGAAGTTGATCAGGTCAGTTTTCATATTGACGGTACATATAGCAAGGTTTTCCGTCTTTCAACAATATTTATGTATTTTATATGTGTACTGTACAAAACCTATACTGTATTGAATATGTCGAATTTTTAACTGTAGCAGGAGTTGTGTTCAGTTTCTTGAAAAAATTTCTGTATTTGTCGTATCAACAACTAAATTTGTTGTATTAACATAATATAGGTTTGAATTTAAATTACATATTAACAATTGAAATTGTTAGTTGCGGTTTGATGATATTTTTTCTGTGTTGTGTAATTCAAGGAAAACTGGTACTTAAATTCTTCTTTTAAAGTATAATCGAATTTGATAAACTCCTTCCTCAATGTAAATACTTCATGCTTTTTAATTTGATGTTTATATATTTCTCGCGTTGTATTTTAAACGATATAAATTTTAACTGAAGCAACATTTTCAAGAGAAACATAAGATTTTTATGTTGTATTTAGATTTTCGAGAAAAAATATGACAACACTGAACCCTACTAACATTTTTGGAAATAAGGGATGAAAATTGCGGCACAATTGTACCATTTTTAGCACTATTGCATGTTACATAGCACTGTGGCACTATTTTATAATATAATTCGTAATAATGGTTGAAAAGCGAAAAATACATGGGGTAGTTTATGATTTAGAATTTTCAAGAATTTTAATTTCAGAGCTAAAGAGAACCTGCACTCGCGTCAGTATAAACATTGAATATCAAATGATTACTCAATACAGATTACTCAGTACAGATCAGAATTATTCGCAAAATTTACTTTTATTGACTCAAATTATTGCAACAGGAAACTGCGGACTGTTGAGATCGTTGGATATAATTCTCAAGCAAGTCAAGTGTGTGTCTCATAAACTGAAACAGAGACTTTCTGAAGGAATGTTCTTTATTTGCGGGTAGCGGAATTATGGTCCAATGAGAATGTACATATTTTGCATTATATAAAGACTAAGGCTCAGGCCATACGTATGTTTTAAAACGCACGTTTCTCCGTTTTTGAAGTATATTTGTGTAATATACTGGTTTTGAGGACTATATTCCCTCCCTCGTTCTTCTCTAACTAAAAATAGTACAATGTAATGCTCAAAAATATTAAATTTAGTTCAATAATGCTGACACGTGCGTTTAAAAACGTTCTTAAGGCCTCAGCGTAAGTCTGATGTCAATCGTTCCCATCGACTTTAATATCAACACCAAAGTATTTCTATGAGCCACGAATCGCCAGAAACGTCAGCAACGTGAGCAACGTCATAACAAAGTACTCCTTATGTATGATAAAACTCTGACTTATTTCGCAAAACTTGGTAAAAATTATTTTCAAACAGGTGGTTCGAATAGCTAAAATACTCTCAAAAGTCTGCAGAATATTTTTTTTTAATTATAGCCTATTCTTTCAATTTCAAGAGAATGCTGCTGAAAAAGCAAGAAGATGCAAATAGGAAAAACATATATATATGTTGACAACACGTAACTGATTTTTTCACAAAACGCAGAAAACTTTGCATACTTATATCGAACGTAATAATAAAACAAACAACAGATCTGATAATTATTGCATCTGACAATCGTGTGAATAATAAATTTATTTTCAGACAATTGTCTGGCAATAAATTGTAAGCTTTTCTGAAAACTTTGATACAATCGTGTGAACTAACAATATATGTACCTTGTGCTGACAATTTGTTATTGTCAGTACATTGCCAGCACATTTTTTCATCAACAGGAATGTTTTTTGGGATGTCCAAACGACCACTCTGGTAATAATATGCTTAGAACACAAAGCATTCATACAAATGTACTCTATACACATTAGAGGAAATTTAAAATTTTTTTTTTGGTATTAGAATACAAAGGAAGTGGAAATGCATTGAGAAAATTTAAATGTTATTTACATGTTTTAGTGCACAAACGCATATACTCATGCGGAGACATAGTGCTTTAAGATTAGAAGCATTCAACATGAACATTTTCTTGCAACAGCATTTGTTTGTGTTCTTAAAAATTTCACAAATATATAACTACCATAGATAAATCAGTGATGCCAATTTTTTCAAAGCAAGGCGCGGAAAACAGTACCCGAAAAACCGAAAATTTCATTGAATCGAAAAAAGCTAAGTTTTTTGAACATTTGAGATTATACTAGTTACTATACTTATGAAGTATATGACATGGTTGTACCGTTTTGGTGATAACATTAGATGAAGTTTCATATGTAATCATCACAATACGATATGTATTAGGATTGCAAAAGTGTGTTAACTGTTTTCAAAGATATCCCAATTTTTTTTTGCCTTTGAAACAAATAATTAAATATTGTCCTACACTTGAGTATGTAAGACCAAAAAAGGTTATAATAAAACCTTGTTTCCCCATACTTTAATACCGCACAACTTTTTACAGCAACGTTTCTAGTGTAACCCAAGTCTAGTCGCCATATATATATATATATATATATATATATATATATATATATATATATATATATATATATATATATATATATATATATATATATATATATATATATATATATATATATATATATATATATATATATATATATATATATATATATATATATATATATATATATATATATATATATATATATATATATATATATATATATATATATATATATATATATATATATATATATATATATATATATATATATATATATATATATATATATATATATATATATATATATATATATATATATATATATATATATATATATATATATATATATATATATAAATAAATATATATATATATATATATATATATATATATATATATATATATATATATATATATATATATATATATATATATATATATATATATATATATATATATGGCGACTAGACTTGGGTTACACTAGAAACGTTGCTGTAAAAAGTTGTGCGGTATTAAAGTATGGGGAAACAAGGTATATATATATATATATATATATATATATATATATATATATATATATATATATATATATATATATATATATATATATATATATATATATATATATATATATATATATATATATTAAAGTTAGGTAGGTTAGTTAGTGGCCGCTATATGCTGTTATATACAGCGCCGGCCCTATCCTTTTGCTAGGATGGAGCGAGATTTGATTTCGGCGTCCTTTGGTCAACAACTAAACTCGATTTCGGCAAGTTCTTAGGAGAGCATTTTTAAGTTTGAAATCAGGATATTTAGATAAAGCTAACTAACCTTTGTGTGCTCGATGTTAGCAATTTGATAATATTTTAATTTGTAATTTAATTTATAATGAAAAAACAGTTAATTTAAGAGAAACAATGATATGAGTATTTTTTTTCTAATATAAAAGCAGAACTTTTTGAATTTTTTCCTTGCAAATTATAATTCCATTTTTAACCGATTTCAAAAAAGAAGGAGGTTGTGAATTGTTGTGTATGTTTTTTTACTCTTTTATGTTTGTACACGCATAACTCTATAATTTTTTAACCGATTTTCAAAATTTTTTTGTTTGTAAAGGCTTGTTTGCAGACTGGTCCCATAAATTTTTTTCGATAATCGGGGGGGGGGGGGGGGAATTTTTCCCCCCAAAATATTAATTATTGTATAACTCCTCTATTTATAGACCGATTTTCAAAATTCTCTTTTTGTTCGAAAGGCTTTGCTTGCGGTTTGGTCGTACAAATTTGTTTCGAAAATGTTGGGGAAATTTCCCGCCCACCTTAAATGTTGATTATCGCATAACTCCTCCATTTATAAACCGATTTTCAGTATTCTTTTTGTGTTTGAAAAGCTTTGCCTGCAGTTTAATCCCATATTTATTTCGAAAATCAGACGGGCCATTGCCCGCCCCGCCCTTCTCGCACATGTATTGATTATCTCATTACTTCTCCATTAATGAACCGATTTTTAAAATTATTCTTTTGTTTCAAAAGGTTTGCTTGCAGTTTGATCTCATAATTTGTTTTTAAAATCGGTGGGGCGATTTGATCCCCCCCAAGGTATTTATTATCGCATAGCTCTGTCATTTATGGACCAAATTTGAAATTTGTGTATATTACAAGATTTGGCTCTATGTATTGAAGTCGGTTTTTTTTGCCAGAATTCTATTGTGAATATTATAGTGCAAGAGCTGTAGCAAGAAACTGTGAAATTTCGCAAATGATGATAAAATTTCAAATTTCATTTTGCTAATTCAATTTTTTATTATTTTATTTTTGCAGATTATTAATCCATTTTATAGTAGAAATTAAACTGTAAGGATTTTTAAAAGTCAAGTTTTATGAAAACTAAAGAAGAGATTGTCTTAAATCCTAAGCACTTAAAGCAAATTATTTTTCTGAAAGATTGTTTTAGAAGATTTCCTTAAACTATTGAAATAACTGATATAATGATCTCACAAACTTTATAATTTTTTAATGAATACATATATATGATTTTTTTTGCTTGATTTAGTTCAAGAATTGTTATGTTTGTTATGTTATTGTTTTCTTTACTAACAATTTCAAAATAATAAATAAACTATGAATTTTTATTGTTGAAATTACTTGATTTATGAAAAAAAATTATAAATCGGTTAACCGGTTAATACCGAAATTAGCCGATTATTAACCGATTAAGCCAAAACCTCGATTAATTAATCGAGCGATTTAATTAAATCAGAAACCCGATTAAATGAATACCCTAATAAGTATCAATGATTGCAGTATTCAAATCATTTCCTAAAGTAAATAATTCTATATTAAAAGAACTTTGAGTGATTTTCCGCAGAATTAGTGAACAAATTTTGGAAAGTGTAGAGTAAATTTTAAGCTTATAGAATCGTTAAGAGCTTTAAGTTGGCACTACTCAAATTTATTATAAGTCGACGCTATTATTGATATCTTGAAAGAGATTTTTTAAGAGAAATAAAATAAAAAATTAAAGACATATAACTGAGTATATTACTCTAAATTGCTTGTACTTAACGATAAGAATCCTCCTGCTAATTTTTCAATAAAAATAAGAAACATTACACAGAAAAATCTAAATTTAATTTTCTGTAAAGGAATTCAATGAAATAGTAAATATTTTGTCTAGGAACGGACCCACAAACAAATTTTTAAATATAGACAAAAATATCTCAACGATTTAATTGGAAAAAACGTGTTTACAAATTGTAAACAAAATATTTACAAATTGTAAACAAAACAATTCACTAAATTAAACAAAAAGATTTACTGGATTTTCTGAAAAATATCAAACAATATTTTTGTCAGAATTTATAAAACAATTGGTCTAAAAATTCTAACAAATATTAAACAAAATAGTTTACATAATCAAAAAATATTTACTGGATTTTTTGTAATATATCAAACAAAACTTTTGTCTGGGTCGTCATCATTATCATCTATTAAGCATTAATGAAATTTCACTTTGTTAAATGTGTGCAAGCCTGAATGTTTATCTAAAGACTCTAAAAAAAATTAATGAGAATTAACGCAACGACATTAACGAATTGATTCACTCAAAAATCTTCAGTAAGCAAACTTGGTAAAATGTAGAGGGCTGCACGAATATACTCGAAAGTACTCGTATGTATGTTTGTGTGTGTATGCATGTATGTTTTTTTTGTATATATGTGTGTATATATGTATGTATATATGTATATTTGATCGTGGCTATGTATGTACACACATATACATGCATGTATACATAGGTATATGCATAAGAACATGCATCTATGCACACACGAAATTCATACGAGTACAATCTGAGAATACATTAGTGTACACTTTGCAGCCGTCTAGTACAATAGCATTCCTCTTTGCTATCATTTTTGTTGTTATTTGTGTGTGTGTCGTCATCGAGGTTGTTTTTAACGATACAGTTTTTCCTGTTGTTTTTGGTGTTTGCGTCCTAAATAAGAGTCAAACAAACATTCATTGATTATGTAAAAAACATTTACTGAAAATGAAATCTATTTTTAGACAACTTTTGTTTGAAAATTTTGTGGTGGTACATTTTTCTGTGTATATAATGATTTAAAGGCCTTAAAATAAAAAATTTAACTAATTGTGGTAATAGTCTCCTATTGGTCTTTATATGATCTCTTACTGTGTAATACCTATAAACTCTATTTACTTGAACTCACTTAAAAATTTTTAAAAATTTGTTTTAGAATTGCTTGTATATTAACTTTTATTTAAAAAGAATGCTTGCATTAACAAAACAATCGAAATTTTACCAATTTTCATTTAAAAATATACTTAAGTTAGAATTTCCGGGAATTCCCGGGAACTCGATTTTTTCATTATCGTTTCCCGGGAAGTGCATAAGTCCGGGAAATCCCAAACCCTAGTTATTTGTGATAAAAATTAATTAATTAGTTAACCAATCCCACGGAGCCAACATATTAATTTATGAAAAAACATTATAAAATTTTGATTTTATATAACACAAGCTCGTTGTGCTGTTTCATATCCATGCTACATCCAAGTATTACTTAGCTAACAAATTTTTAACATAGCCTACTTTTTGTCTCAATAATCTCGCGGTAGATGGCACAGGAGCTGCACAAATCACAATTAAAAACTTTTTGTAAGATCCGAGGACAAAAACTATTAGCGTGGCATTTAATATTAATCAGATATATTGAGATAAAAATTTCCGTGTCTATAAAGTCTTATTATATAAAATAGACCACAGAAAAGACTAAATTTCATTTTCTGTAAAGGAATTATATGAAATAGTATATATTTTTTTCTAGAAACGGACATACAAACAAATTCGTAAATATGGACAAAAATACCTCAACAATTTCATTGAAAAAAACGCGTTATTTTTCAGTGAACAAATTGATAAAATCTATAAAACAATTTGTCTAAAAATATTTAAAAATTAAAAATAAAGCAATTTACTAAATCAAAGAAAAATATCAAACAATATTTTTGTAGGAATTTATAAAACAAGAAGTTTAAAAATACTAACAAATATTAAACAAAATATTTTACTTAATTAAATAAAAATATATACTGGATTTTTTGTAATATGTAAAAAAAAGTTTTGTCTTGGTCACCATCATCATCATTCACTAAGCATTTATGAAATTTCACTATGTTAAATGTGTTCAAGTCTGAATGTTTATCTAAGTACTCTAAAAAAAGGAAAGAGAATTAACGCAATGACATTAGCGATTAGATTCACTCAAAAATCTTCAGTAAACAAACTTAATACAATCGCATTCCTTTTGTCGTAGCTGTTGTTATTTGTGTGTATAACGTTATCGGGGTTGTTTTTTACAACACAGTTTTTCCTATAGGTTTTGGTGTCAAACAAACAATTCATTGATTATGTAAAGAACATTTACTGAAAATGAAATTTATTTTTAGACAAACTTTTGTTTGAAAAATTTCTGGTGATAATTTTTTCTGTGCAATTCAATCAGTCACTAGATAATGTAAATTAATCTATTAAAGGTTAGCTTTCTTGACAAATTTTACAATTAAATTTATCTTTATTTATGGATTGAGCATTATCATTTTCAATTGGTAAAATTGCCACGTTTGACATTTTTTCCTGAGATGGGGTAGACCTTAAGTAGGTTTTTATTAGCTTCACTTTACTAAAACCACGCTCACCTTTCATATTTTATACATTTTTATAACAAAATATATATAAATGCGCTAGAAATTGTTTTTCGCGGTTGGCTTTTTGACGCCCCTTGACATCTGGCGTATAGAGCGACCGTGCCATGGCGCATCACGCGCTCCACCCTAGAGCCGGCGCTGTATGAAAACATAAATCTATAAATAAATTCGTATAGTTTTGCATATGTTACAGACCGCTCAACTTTATTTTTCAAAATTGAAGTTAAGCGGTTCTGTAACTATTTATATATTTATTTTTTTTTTTTACATTTATAATAGCTTGTTACAGTACAGTCATGCATAATATCTAAAAACCGTTATTAGCTTTTTTGTTCCAAGTCTTCCAAGGAATATGAAAACTTTTGAATTATACTTTTCCTGGTACGTATTGCATATGTTACAGAACCGCTTAGTTTCATTTTTCGAAAATGGAGATGTTCAGAGATATGCAACATCCTGAATTTCTTACACGATCTTTGAAACGTGTTGCAGCATGTACCATAAATTCTTAGCCAAAATTAAAATAGTTCAACATCTTCATTTTTGAAAAATGAAGGTTATCGGTTCTGTAACATATGTGAAACTTAACAAAAAAAAATATATATTTTTAAAGTTTTTATATTCCTTGAGGGTTTTGGAACAAAGATGTTCATAAAAATTTATTGCTATGAAGTATTCCAAGGTATCTAGAAGCACTTAAAATTAAAAAAAAAACATTGGGGTTTTCTGCTTTATTCAGGACAATGCTGCTCCTATTAAGCGGAACATCCTGAATTTTGTAGAGGGTCTGTGGCAGGTGTCAAAACATGTATCACAATATTTTAGCCAAAATTAAAGGCTCCAACATCTTCCTCTTAAAAATAATGCAGTTAAGTAGTTTTGTACCAATTTCAATACGTAACGGAAATTTGTTTTTAAAAAAAGTTTTCATAATCTTTGAAAAATTTGGTACAATACAGTTTATAATGATTTTTTGCTATGATGTATACCTGGGCTGGTGCTACAAGGTTTTGAAAATATCCATAAAAAACCAAATTGTATTGACTTTTTGGACATTGAGGGCACAAAAAATTTAAAACAAAATCAAAGGAACCAACTTTTTGTCGTTAACACTATTTCCAAAAATTTGAGCAAAAACCAACAAATCCTCTTGAGTAATGAATTTTTGCATTAAAAACTCTATAAAATCTTTTTACCTGTGTGGATGTAATAAGAAATTTTTCATTGTATTTTAATGCATTGAAGTTTTTCAGCTGCGCGATAGATCAGAACACGAATTCGGCGAAAAGCACTAAGTTGGCATCACTGAAATACATACAAACCTTCAACCTCTCCTTCTTAGTATTGATTGGCATTAGTTGCAGTAAGGCAACTAAACACATTTCTATCGAATATATTTTTTTATAAAACTAAATAACACACACACACATATTTGTATCTTGACCACTTGTCTACAAAGGATATTGACGCTCAATTAAAGCCACAATTTATCGACAATTGCACTGCATGTAGATTAAAGTGCATGAGAATGTTAATATGAATATCGTAGGTATGTTATGTAGCACATATGTATGTATTATGTATATTTTAATTCTAAGTTTGAAATGTTTAAGTTATACCAAAAATATATATAAAGTAAATAAAGTGCAAATACTTTTAATAATATTTGTGTCATTCAATTAGAAAGTAATGTTTATGTTTAATTATTTCGACATTTTTTCATTTTACTTCGTACCTTTTGCATAAAAATGGAAATTGCATAAAGAAGGAGAAATAAATGACCTATATAAATTCTTTTCTAGTTTTATGTTCATTCTTTAGGTAGTTTGATAGGTTCTTATATACCTTCTAATGCTACTGATAAAACCGATTCAAATATTCCAAACCGCCCGTTGAGCAAAAACATTAAACAAATTTGTTTAAGTATTAAATAATAGCGAATAATAATAAAAAAAAATAACTAATTGTTCATGCTCATAAAGTCCAAAATTAATGACAAACTCACTAGAAATAAACGCTAAATGAGAATAACTTTAAAACAAGCGCAATTAATAAATTCGGCTATGCAGGATATTATCTTCCCTTCACTACCCATCACAAACTTTTGTCATTGTAATCGGTACTACTTTATTAATGGGTTACAAAGTAATGAGTGGTATTTATTTATCTTGTTACTATGTTCGAATTAGAGCTACTAATTAGTTTTTAATAAAATTAGTACGTATTTTTATCATTATTTCAAAGTAGTTACAATTTGTTGAGATGTATTAATAAAATAAGTAGACAACCACTTCTTGAGTCAACATATGTTTGTTTATAAAACCTAATTTTTGTCCTTAAACTTATAAGTAGGGATGCAACGATACGCCGTTTCGCCGATCCGATACCGATACCGATATTTAAAAATAAATATCACCGATTCCGATACCGATACGAACATTGAAATTGAGTTCAAGTTTAGATCAACAAAACTCAAGTGCAATTTTTTTATTATACAAAATTACATTGTAAGAGAGAATATTTAAAATTGATTTTAACCCAGTAAAAAAATTGGAAGTAATTTCTAAGGAGCTACATTTTCTTTGCATCCAAGAAATCTATATTAAAAATATGCAGATAATTAGTAGAAAAGCAAGAAAAAATTTTTAATTCCTTTATAATTTTTAAAAATACTCGCCATGCTTTTTTAAAAAATCAATTTTTTAAAGGACATTCATCAACTAATATTCTTCTAAATAACTTAATAGCTTAATTATTAAAAGTCTTCTAAGTTTATATATATTCACTTAAATTTACATGAAAATAAAGTTTTGAGTTTAAATTCGCATAAAAAATTGTGAAAATGGGTAATTTTTTATAATTTTTCCTTGAGGAAAAATCATTATAGAACACCGAAAAAGAAAAAAGAAATCATCGCTTCCAATTCGGTGATTGCAATGGCAAGGATATGTAAAACTAATTAGACATTATCCAAATTTGCAATACTTCCGGATCGCGAATTCTACATTTTCATGACGTCTTTGGAGTGTCTTTTTTTGTTGCAATAAGATTTAAAAAACAACGACTTGAATTCGAATTCATGGTAAAATTAACAAAAAATAAATATTTTTTTTACAAAATAACAGCATAAAAAATTATTAATTTTTAAAATTGATATTAATAAGATTTAAAAAATAACGAAGTGAATTTAATTCATGGTAAGATTGAACAAAAATAAATTATTTGTTAAAAAAAACTCTGAAAAAAATTTCAAAAGTATCGTCGTATCGACAGTAAAATATCGCCGATACCGATGTATCGGAAAATCTGAAGTATCGCCGATATATCGGTATCGGTATCGGTATTCGTTACATCCCTACTTATAAGTCTGCAATAGCTAAGTGGGTAACGTTCTTGTCTTCATGTTTGAACGAGCACAGGTTCGTATCCCAGTTGGGTCAAAAAAAAAACAAAATTGAATAAACTTGTGCTTTGGGTGTAGGTGTTACACAAGTTTATTATAAATAGCTTCTAATTATAATCAATTATTTTAATTATAATTATTAAAGGTTTATAATTTCGCCAATAAGTAAAAAACAAAATTTAAAACGTTATAATTTGATTTTATTGAGTTTAAGAAAAAGTTTGATTTTATGCTTTAGAAAAAGGGATATTAAATATATACAGTTCGAAAGTTGAAATTCAAATGTGTAAATACATGCTTTACTTTGTTTTAGCTCAATTTATAAGAGAAAGTTTTTGACATTAAAAATGTTTTGTAGTAAGAGATTCGGCATTACATTTGATATTTTAAGTACTAAAATTGAATACAAAAATTCAATACTAATTAAATTTCCGTTACAATTTGAATTTAAATATAAAAGATACAAAAGGATAAAGAATAATTCAGATAATTAATCCATATAACTTATTTTATGTACCGCAAATGGTTAAAGTTCAAATAATGTTTGAACAAAAATAAAATTGAAAAAATATAAATAAAACATAATGCGTATATTTTTTTTTTTATTTCTTTATTTGACCACTTATTTTTTAGCTTCAAGTAACTAGCTAATTGCTTTGCCTAGTCCTCTAATACTTTTTTGCCTACCAGTAAGCAAAGCTTTTGCTGGGTAATAACCATGGATTCAAATCTCATAGCAGCTAGAACTAGGGTTTGCTCAGCGATTATAATCGTAATCGCGATTAATCGAACCTTTTAATCGTAATCGTAATCGAACTCATTAATCGTGCGATTACGATTACGCATGTTACACTTTTTCAAGCAAAGAATTTATGTCCAACGCCTTTGCCAATGAACATGTTTCCAATAAATTGATATCCATTAAAATAAATGAACTGAAGCCATGCAAGTTCCCTAATTAGATGACGTTTTTTCATGTAAATATAAAACAAATGAAAATAAAAAAGAATGCCGCAGCTGGGATACGAACCATGCTCTTCTGACTGTTAAGACATGCTCTCTCACGCCTTTTTCGGTGGATATTTTATGCAATATATTACCTAGTAAAAACGCATGCGTTTTTAATGAGTTCAAAAACTATAGCTTCATTTACGATTTATGATGACATTCAGAATGCATTCGAAGAAACAAGTGCTCTAGAAATCATGAAATTCTATTTCATTTTGAACGCGTTCATTTATTTTTTGCTGGGAATTTGCGAACTGGACAAATTTAACTCATTAACACTTTCTGCCGTTTCCATAAGAAATAAAATAGGTTTCAAATGTGTTTTAGGACTAAGTTTCCATTCAAATTTTTCTTAAAATACTTTAAAATCCATTTTAGTTTTTTTATAAAAACGGCAATCTAAATTTAAAATTTATTTCATGTTTACTAATAACGCAAATATAAAAGAAATAGATATTGGCCCTTATTACGGTTGTCGCAGTCGAAATTAAACGACTCCAGTGTAATGCCACATTTTATCGGTTTCGTAATAAGGCTGGTTGTCTAAACGTTTTAAATATATTACAATTACTCTGTTTATAGTCTGAGATCTAATCGAAGAAAAGTTCATCCATCTGCCAACCACTTAAAACATCAATTGTAGAACTCATAAAATACATAATAAAATAAATAATTGAAGGTTTTGTAGTCAATTTATTTACACTTTGCATTCATTTAGCAAACAAACAAAATCATATCTTAAGGAATGAAAATAACGCTTGTTTGCCCATCCTTCTCCGGTCGCCTTTAAAGTGCTTCCACATTTTAAGTAGATGGGTTGATACTATAGACTTGGGCTCATCTAATTTCTTAGGGATACATACATATCGTCACAGAAAATGCAAAAAGCCCTATCTAAAATTTTAAAGTTTTATAGAAGAATCGATAAAAGCGAGTAAAAAATAATTTATGAAAAACTAGACTTTGACTGTTTCATAGAAAAAGGTCTATCATATTTTGTTCTAGAAGAAGTTTCCTAACAAGAGATTTCTCATAGTATTGTATTTAATACGTTATGAATAGGGTTTGGGATATCCCGGACTTTTGTATTTCCCGGGAAACGGGAATAAAAAATTCGCGTTCCCGGGAACTACCGGGATTCCCAGGAAAAGTTAATTTTCTAAATTAAGTAGATTTATTAAATGAAAATTGGCGAAATTACGAATGTTTTATTAATGTAAACATTCTTTTTAAATAAAAGTTAATATAAAAGCAATTCGAAAACAAATTTTTAAGTGAATTCAAGAAAATAAAGTTTATAGTTATTACACAGTAAGATATAGTATAAAGACTAATTGCCGGCTATTACCGCAATTAGTTGAAAATTATAAAAAACTTGCAGAAATGTTTCTTACTTTTCTCGAAAAATTTCTATGAGAATTCTCGTTAAGTAGACGCAACCCTGCATGAAATATTGTACCAATAGTCTAGAACGTACTTGTCCCATGACAGGTGAAAATGGGAATGTCACGAAATGTTCCCGAGTTTTGACCGGTGAAAAGAATTATATAACAACTTATTACAAAACTAGAACAAAAATTTTAGCAAAATAAATTCATTGTACATGCAGATTTTTCTCAAATTAAAAGTAATTTAACTAGTATTAAGGAACCCATTGCACGACAGGGAGCTTAAGTTTGGGTCTAGAACCTATCACTGAGTATCTTGATTATGTCAATTGACCACCTCCAATGACAACGCCATGTAGAAGTCACCGGTCCCTTTCATATAAAGTTCCGGAACTCAACCCGGTTGCTAGTCCTTAGGAACCAGTCACGTGACCTGTCTTGTGACAGGTTCTTTTCCCTCTAGGGACGTTACAGTACTACGCTCAGCTGCGCCGAATTTTACATACCATGATCCACAGTCTGTCTAAATGTCTTTGATTTTTCATTTTATAAATTTAAGTAGTGTTAACTCTAAGTTTTTACAGCTTCCATTTTCGAAGAAATTGTTTTTTCTTACATTTACACTTGAAACAAAAACCAAATTTTAGAATTTGTTTTTGTTTTAAATTAAAGCATGAAAAGTTTCCTTCGACATCGATAAACAGGGTATTACTGTTTCAACAGATGATGAAAAATATATCAACTTTAAAAGAAAACTTAAGGAATTTCATCGTCTAAATTTAGTCGTACAATCAATCCCGCATTACTTTACTTTAAACATATATATTTTTAATTTAAAAAAAATCTGCTAGTTCAATGAATGTATTTTGCTAAAATTTGTGTTCTAGTTTTGTGATATGTTGTGATATAATCCTTTTCACCGGTCACAACTCGGGAACATTTCGTGATATTCCCATTTTCAGCAGTCATAGAACAAGTACGTTCAAGACAATTGGTACAACATTTCCCGCATGAATGTTAATTAAATATCCTGTTACTTAATTACACTATGATACAAAAGTTGAGAAAAAAATTATTCCAGGGTTCTCATGCACTAATTATGTTTTATTTGATCCCATAGAGAAAGAAAATACCTTCAGTTTTCCGCAAATTGATTTTAAAACGGTAAATGTAGAGAAAAAAGGGTTGAGTTTTAAACAGTCATTGGTAGCGTTCATAAGAAGTAACTGTTGAGCTCAACTGCTACTAAACTGTTAAGCCCAACAGTTATGTCTTACAAATGGCTTGATGAATACATAGCAAAGTGAACAGCTGATAAATGCAAACAATAAAAGAGAGGAACAAATATATAATTTAAAACTATTGAATTAATTTTTTCTGAGCGCATTTTACTTCCATAAAATATTCTATAAAAAAAGATAACTTCTTCAATGACAAGGATATATAAAACTAATTAAGCCCTGTACAGACGGTTGTCAGATCTTACAATATTGTCAAATCTGCCAATGTGCTGACGATGTAATGACAATAAAAAATTGTCAGCACAAGGTATATTATTGTTAGTTCACACGGTTGTATCAAAGTTGTTAGAAACACCTACAATTTATTAGCAGACAATTGTCTGACAATAAATTTATCAGACTATATTGTCAATAAAAAAATTAGCAGTTCATACGATTGTCAGATGGGAAAATTGTCAGATCTGTTGTTTGGCGCTGCCAGACTCAGATCATTTAACAGAAGTTATCAATTATTTATCATCTGTGCTTCTGTTAACTTTAAAGAGTGAAAATATAAATTAGTATTAAACATAAAGAAGCAATTTTAACTACTTTATCTGCATAGTTTCTTTTATTTTCCTTTTTCCTTCAAAAAAGGTGTGTTCGGTGCTGCCAATATAAAGAAGTCTCTGACAATGGCGCCATTGTCAGATGTAGAAACTTCGCACATCTCACAATTAAAAAATGACTGACAATAATCTGTCAATGGCAACGCGAGGTATTTACTCGATTGTGAGATGTCTGACAATTTTTTGTCTGCAGGTAGTATTAAAATCGACTGACAATGCTTTTTCTGCCAACGTAGTAAGACAAAAACTTTCAGTTCACACGATTGTAGAACCCTTTTAGCACATTTTACTTACAATATTATAAGATCTGACAATCGTCTGTACATAGCTTTAGAAATGATCCAAATTTGCAATACTTCCGGATCGCGAATTATACATTTTCATGACTTCTTTGGAGTGTCATTTTTTTCTGGGAATAAGATTTAAAATAGAACGAATTGAATTCGAATTCATGGTAAAATTAACAAGAAATAAATTATGTTTTTTACAAAATAACAGATTTAAAAAACAACAAATTGATTTTAATTCATTATAAAATTAACAAATAAGTTATTTTTTAAAAAATAAACTCTGAAAAAATTTAAAAAGTATTGTCGTATAGAAAGTAAAACATCGCTGATATCGGTATCGGTTACATCCTTCAAAAAATACAATTTCATTCGAGTAATCAAATATATACATAAATAACTTTTTATCATTTTGGAGTAAAACATTTTAATTTAAACAAATATATAAGCTTCTGTCATGCTAGTAAAACATATACACATTTCTATGAATAAAAGTAAAAAAAATATTCTAATGGAATGAGTATTTGAATATCGAGCATTTTTCGATTTGTTTTGATTGTATCTACATCACCAAAACATTTTTTATATTGATATTTTTTAAATATTTTTTGTGAATTTTGCTATGGCTTTGGGATCCATTGGATAAGTTGGTGATGTTTTCCATTAAATGAAATGGTTAATTTAAGCTAAGAGCTAAAACTTCAAGCTTTCTTTCAGGTTTAACATGAGTCAATATGTGATATATTAACAAAAATATTTAAGGTAAAAATACACATTTTGAAAATATCAACTTAAAGTAGTCTTAGCAAACGTGTTGTCGTACTTTAAAATATTGATATAATAATTTTTTTAGATTACAACTCAACTCAACAATGCTTGGCAAAGCTGCTTTAATTTTTTGCATACAACAGGTTAATTGTAAAAATTATTTATTTTATATGCAAATATGTTGCTGAACAAATTGGCCTATCTACCGCTATAGTGTAAATTAAAGACTATCTAGGTACTCGCAATATTTGCAATACTAAAACTATCAGCTGATCTATGAAAATCAAAGCAAAATAAATGAAACAGGCAGAAACTAAAAATAATAATTTAATTACATGGGAGCAGCCAAATAACAATTAAATTGCTTCCCAAAAAAATTTTAAGATCATCCAATCAAGTAAGTAAATTGATTTAATTCATTGGAAAATTATCATTTATCACATGCATGTGTGTGTTATAAATATAAACTCAAAACAGCTGTTTGAAAAATTCTTGAAAATAAAAATGCAAACCATACATCGATGTTAAGAAAACGTCGATGTATCGTTCATAAACATCGATGTTTTTATGGACGATAAATCGGCGCTACATCGTTGTCAAAACTAAGAAAAATCGACGTCGTTCACCTAATCTGTTCGCACTTGTTTCGTTTATTAAATTTTTTTTACAATAATCTTTTTACCATATTAATTTTTTTTATTAAAAATAAAAAAAAAGTTCATTTATATATATGGAATATAAAAAAGATGATCCTTGATGTTTGCAAAAGGTGGAATTCGTGCTTGTACATGCTACAACGCACAGTGGCTCCAATTGAAAAAAAAGTAATAAATCTATAGCTTTGAAATTCGCGATCCGATTGCGAAATGATGTATGTAAAAAACATAGATGAGGATCTAAGCTTTAAGAATGATGAAACTGAGACCACTCTGTTGAAACACACGGTGAGCTATATGGTGTCAAAGTTGACTACCTCGGGCATGATGAACTTTTGTTGGCCTCATAGCTTTTACAAATATTATCCGATTTCAATGAATTTGAACATGTTGTAAAGCTTATAAGAAACAAAGAATATACACTTTGTTTCATTAATGTCCCTAATATTTTCAGAGATATTTTTAGATTTTGCTTTTTGGACGTGACTTTGTTCCTCATGCCTTAAATATCTCCGTTAATAGCATAGCCAAAATGAGAAAAAATAATATTTTATGATCTTAAACAAGATCCTTGATAATATGCGGAACAAATTTTAAGTTATTTCAATTCAAGTAGCCGGTAATTCTTTACTATTTATTAAAAAACATGACAATACTCTTATATATTGAAATCTTAACGATATATTGAATGGACATTTTTTTACGAATTTTTAATTTCGAAAATTATGTGAAGAAAATGCGAATTTCCCAAATGCCGTTCTGCCTGAATTTCAGGATCAAAATTTTGCATTTATTTCTACACGGACAAATAGTTGTGTAGAGAAATTTGTTTTCATTCACGCAAATTCACTTAAATTATTAATTTTGACGTGAAAACATAAAAATTGTTCACAACACCACACAAAAATAATATGTCAAAAATTCCGTTGTCAGAACATTAATTTTTGTTTCAGTTGACGGAAAAAAATCTCCAATAACTGATATAACATCTCCGTAATAGACAAAATTTGTGTTGATTTTTCTTTTCAGCTGCGTACTACCAAACGGAAAGTTGCCTGAAAGTTTTTAGAACCTGAATTTCAGTTTGTTTTTTACACATACTTGTTATGTAGGGTATTCATTTTAATCGACTTTTCAATTGTTCGATTAAACAATTAATCGAAATTGAGGATTTTATATTACTCGAACAATCGAGTAAAGCTTTTGTTTCGTGCGAGTTATTCGAGTAAATTTTTCGTCTAAAAATTATTCGAGTTAATCGAAACCTTTTGAATTTACTCGGTTTTTTTTAATTTTTGTTTGGAAAAATGTAAGAAATCAAGTCATATTGCCGTGTTAATGAAAACAGTTGATAATCTAAAATAATACGCTATTCAAATGCAGCGCTTTGAGAAGTTTTTGCTTTGGGAAACATTTTATGATCATATTTTCATCCCACTTTATGCAGGGTAATTCATTAAATAACACTAATTTGCAAATTTTTGCTTTTGGAGTGTTTAAAGTAGGGATGTAACGATACGCCGTTTTGCCGATCCGATACCGATACCGATACTTAAAAATAAATATCGCCGATACCGATTCCGATACCGATGAAATGTGACTTCAAGTTTAGATTAACAAAACTCAAGTGCAATTTTTTTATTATACAAAATTACAGTGTAAGAGATTATTAATATTTAAAATTGCTTCCAAAAAATCTATATTAAAAATATGCAGAAAATACAGTGCAACAGTCCAAAAAACACACGGACTTGACAGTATAGATTCGATTGTACTACCACGGGTAGTAAACCCCTATACTTAGCTTGGCGAATTTGGTGGCCAATTTCGTTTTATGGACCTCCAAAGTTTTGGAAAATCAGCGGCCCTCAAAAAAAGGTGTCATCAACTTTTGGCCAACAGAAAATTCAAACTCGGTGATACCGCTAAATATATATGGAAATAGTGTAGCTAAGAGTTCGCTTAACAGATTTTATTATCATTTTATGCCAAAAAATTATTTTTTCGTGCACCTTTTTTGAAAAATTAAGGGGGAAAATTTTTTTTCACTTTTTCGAGAATAACATACAGGGACTCGTAATTTTTTATTAACAATATTTGGCAAAGTTGCAGCTACGGTAAAGCTGAACAACTTTTGTGAACATGTCAATACAATCTGAATGTATCTGGGCATACTAAACAGCTCAGAAAAACTAATTTCTACCTTAAAAGTTTTCGTTTTTTACAAGTTAGGCTATATTTTTATTGCATTTTTTGCTTTCTTTGTTATTGGTTCCACTTCTTATGTTGCTGATTTTAGTATTTACTATTTTTTATTGTTTGTTGTTGTTTTGCCAAATAATGGTAATGAAAAATTTGGAGTCCCTACTTTTTTAATTTTTTTTTTCAAAAAAAGTATAGGAACATATTATTTTCTGGGCACAAAATGTTAGTGAACACAACAAAGAAGTATGCACTTGAATATACTATTTTCAAAAAAAAATATTTTTTAGCATAAAAAAATAGTGAAAAACTACAATTTTTAAGGTAAAAAGTGGTCTGTGTGAGCTATTAGAGTGCCTAGATACGTGCAGATTGTATTGATATGTTCACACAAGTTGTTCAGCTCTACCGTAACTATAAGTTTGCCAAATATTGTTAGTTAAAAATTACAAGTCCCTGTAAGCTATTCTGAAAAAAGTGAAAAAACATTTTTTTCCTTAATTTTGTCAACAAAAAGTTGACGAAAAAAATGTTTGCCATGAAATGTTAAAAAAAATCTGTTAAACAGACTCTTAGCTACATTATTGCCATATATAGTTAAGCGGTATTATAAAGTTTGAATTAGCTGTTGGCCAAATACTGATGACACCGTTTTTTGAGGCCCCACTGA
>CATQFL010000042.1:0-24861 GCA_956483635.1 Panzeria rudis | reverse complement strand
AGCCATAGTAAAATATCGTTTTTATTCTTATCAATAAAATAAATAAATAGTATTTATTTTAAAACTAATGTTTGAATTACAACTTCTATTGCGTATTATAAAAGCGTAACCAATAAATTTATGTGTTAGTATATATTCTTAAAAATATTGTTATTCAATTATTCAAATATAACTACTGTAGAGGTGATAAGACATTTTTATACACAATATTCGGTGTTCTTCCATTTGGTGTAAAAATGAACAAATATTTAGCACTTGGGACACGTGAGCAGGCTACATATAATTGGCCATGAGAAAAGCATGGTGTTTCAAATTTAGACGTGCCACATTTAGCTCCAGTTTCTGACTTAATAATTAAATGGTTCTTAAACTTAATTTCTATTTAAATAGAAAACTCATTTTTATAGATCACATTTAAATATAACTTATAACACCAATCTTGTACACTTAAATTCGATTTAAGTTTTATAAATTACCATATGATTTTGACCGCTTGTTGTTCTTGTGCAAACAAACAAATTGTGGCCGCTAAAAATTCAACTTTTGTTGGCGTAAAATTTGAGCTTTCTTTGGGTATATTTGTCTTTTTGTGATTTTGTAAACTGTTTTTATTCTTTTAAAACATTGCAGAAACTCTTGATTATTCTTATTTTTTGCATGAAGAAAAATATATATTTGTTGGATTTTGCTTTGTTTATATTGAACAGCTGCTTTTTTAGGAAATTTATGGGAAATTTATAATAGTTGATGGTGCTACCATATTTTTGTCACAATTAAATAAGAACAACTAAATACGACTGAAAAACAGAAGTTGTGTTTAATTACAATTTAAATTTATATGAAAATCAACTAAATAAATATTTAATTGCTGAGTCAAAAACTGGCCATTAGTGTCTGACCCTGCGATTTGTTTATTGTTATAGCGACTGAAAGTTTTACTGGACTCTAAAAACGGTTAAAATCAGTAACCTTATATCTCCGCATCTAACTAAGTTAGACGTGAAATTAAAAAAACACTAATGTAAAAAGCAAAGCATTCTATTAGTATTTATATAAATGAGATTTGAAAAGCCTACTATATATATTGTACCGAAATCGAGTAGATTTAAATTCAAATGTTTATCAAAATCGATGCTAATAACACAAACCTTTCAGAATTTCGTATCTATGACAAAAACCACTGACTGGAAAATAGCTAATTCACGCACCTCTAAAACATTATTCTATAATATTGCTTAAAATTTCGTGAAATTCGCACAAACTTTTTAAATGGAAACAGTGTACTTTAAGCAAGTTCCTTAAAGCTGAGGATCTACTCTTTGATTTGAGTGCAAATCGGACAACCATTTGTAAATTTAGAACAATTTATTCATCAGGTATATTACTAACTTTTCTAAAAATTTCGAACTTAACCGCAAAAGCCCGCGTTGTGTGCACAATTTTTAATAACTAAAGACAGAATATTGATCCCTAGCCCTACACCCGATGGACGACTGGAAATTTTCGAAATAACATATTTTTTCAAATAATAGAATTTTACTTGAACAAAATATGTGTAATCTGAAAAATATTTCTTTTTTGATAGTTGTTTTGATTTAACAGCCTTTTGTTTAAGCGCACTTTTGACTTAACTGCACAAAACTTTTAATTTCAGTCACTGTTGTCTAAAATTCCATACAAATTCGTTTTCAACTGCATTTCTATACCTGCATTTTTAAGATAACTGCCTTAAGTTTTTGGCATTTTTAAACTGTTTTCATACAAAAAATCAATCTTAGCTGCATTTTGATTTAACTGCACAAAATACTTGCTTCTGTGATTATTCTTCAAAATCCATTTTTAAGTGCACTTTGTATACCTGCACATTTAATGTATTTTTTGCAATTTCCAATTATTATCATATAAAAAATCAAATTTAGCTGGATACGCTGTATAATTGTGTTTACCTGCACATTAAGGCAGATGAGTATATTTAATTTAACAGCATTTTTGACTTATCTGCACAAAAAATCGTGAAAAGTTGATTGTGCAGCTAAATCAAAATTAGTGTACTAAAATATGTCATCTCAAAAAATACGCAAACAAATTCAAAGTATAGAATTTTTTACATAGGTATAAATTAGTAAGAATATTTAAACCATCTTATGGAACGTACATTGTTTATTTTTACAATATTAAGCGAGGAGGTATTTTTTCAAGCAAAAGTTTATGAAACGTTAAGTAAAATTTTCGGTTTTAATTTATTAAAATAGTGCAAACCCTTTCATTTGATATACATATAGAGGTGAATACACATATCGTATCGTCATCATACAAATCGGTCAACAGGAAGGGATTACATTTTTGACTACTATATTTCAACCAAACAAGACAAAAACAATACAAACTAAACATTTCTTATGGGCGTGGCGTTGCCAACTTTTCTAATTAAAAAATTGTATTTTCACGAAAAGTAAAGGTGCTTACCAAATTTTAGATCAATGGGTTAAATATGACATTTTGTTGGCGTGGCGCTTTTTTCACCACAAAATTGTATTATCAACTAAATCAAAGGAAAGCGGTAAAAATAATTATTACTTTTTATGTGCGTGGCGGAGCCTACTTTTCTAATAAGAAAACTGTATAGTCATCACAAGTAAATGTGTTTACCAAATCTCAGATCAATCGGTTAACAGGAAAGCGGTAAACATAAATATTACTTTTTATGGGCGTGGCGCAGCCAACTTTTCTATTTGTTTAAAAAATGAAAACAGCAACTTATGTTTCTATTTTATCAAAAGGAATTTTTTTTGGGGCGACCGGGAAATTTTAATTTTTAACGACCACCAAAATATTCATACTTATGTATATGAGTACATATGTGTATTATAACACCTATATACCATATTCCGTACGAAATAATTATATTTTTGACGTTCTTTCACCGCAGAGAATTACAAACAAAAATAAAAAACAAAGAAATAAAAACAGAAAATCGATTTTTCTAACTGCCAGTAGCATAAAATGCTGCTGTCAGTAAAATAAAATTCAAATTGCTTCCAACATATATTCATAGTAAAAGAAAATAAAATTAATACTAGAAATATTTAGTTGAAAAAATCATAGTGTGTGCTGCTATAGTAAAAAAATTTTTTTTGATTATTGAATAACAGAACTAATTGAATACTATTTATATGTGCTGCTAGAAATTGTAAGCTCGCATTACAATTTCTTAAGTAATATGGTACCATAGTACAACAATTTTTAGTAGCAGAATTTTTTAAAATGAAATTGTGATCATATTTGAAGTATGACAATGGATAAATAGTTGATATTAGCTACAAATCACAACTAATATAGTAGTAATTCGAAACCCTGGTTTGAAGTAAAACTTCTATTTCGTATTATAAAAGCGTAACCAATAAATTTATGTATTAGTATATATTCTTAAAAATATTGTTATTCAAATATAACTACTGTAGAGGTGATACACAATATTCGGTGTTCTTCCGTTTGGTGTAAAAATGAAAAAATTTTTAGCACTTGGGACACGTGAGCAGGCTACATATAATTTCCCATGAGAAAAGCATGGTGTTTCAAATTTAGACCTGCCACATTTAGTGTCTGACCCTGCGATTTGTTTATTGTTATAGCGACTGAAAGTTTTACTGGAAACTGTAAACGTTTAAATTGAAATGGCAGACTTTTTGATAATATTGGTATACGGGAAATAAAAACATCCTCCTCTTTTAATGATCCTGTCAAAATTGTTGCTGCAATTGGATTGCGACAAAGATGCGACACTCGAAAACTTGTTCCATTGCATAGTTTTGGTGCGCTAATATTTCTCATAAATATAATAGGGACACCAATTTTCAACTCAATTTTATGTTGTGGAACTCCAGATATCTCGATAGAGTTCAGAAACTCAATTGGATATGAAGTAGAATGATCTTCGTTCACTACACTATCAACTGAGGTATATATTGTAGAAGCACCTGAAATTTTTACCAAAATTTGATGGTTAATTTGTGCTACACAATTGTTTTTCGATGCTATTATAGCTCTCTCGCCCAACTAATTTCCGTTTTCCTTTTTATTGTTAATTTCTGGATGAACTTTGGATATAAGCTCTTCTCCTGAAGAAACTAACTTACAAAATCCCTTGGGAAACGAAATCTCTCCATTTACATCCCATCTTAAGCAGTTCAGTGGCATGAGCTCCAGCTTCATGGTCATTAAAAAGAGCTACTCGCATATTAGTTGTCAAACTAATTTTTGAAACCTTGTTCCATAAGGGTGATGCTTTTAAGCAGGCTTTAATTTCATCAGCTGGAGTTGCTCTTGGGACTACGGGTAAAGTTTGTGGACAGTCCCCAGCAAGCAATACGACCATTCCTCCCATTATCTTATCACAGCTTATGATATCTTGTATACTTCGGTTTAATTCCTCTACTGCATGTCTACGGGACATAGTACTTCCATCCCATACCAATAGTTAAAATTTTTTTTATATTGCACGTTGGAGATTCAATTTCTGCTAACTCTATTGGTAATTTAAAAGCAGAATGCGCCGTCCGACTACCATTAAGAAGAGTTGCAGCTATACCCGAAGAAGCTACTGCTAGAGCTATATTGAAATCTTTACGAATTTGTGCCAACAAAAGATTTAAGACGAATGTTTTACCAGTGCCTCCCGGTGCATCTAAAAATAATAAAGGTCCATCTCCTTTATTGACTTCGCTTAGAACTTGATCAGACAACAATTTGAGCATTTAACGCAGAAGTATTGTAGTTAAGTTCTCTTGACAATTCATCAGGCAGACTTTCCAATCGATTTGGCCGTGTAATACCAAAGTTACTCATATCTTTTCCTACCATAGCAATCACCTTGTTTGTGATCAATAATTATGAGAGCCTCATTATATATCGTTTCGTCAAAAGTAAGTTCTGCATTGTGTATCTGTTTTCGGCGCAGAATATCCTCGGATAAATCATTTTTATATCGCTCCCAAAGATCCAAAGGTTTTAATAATCCACACATCGCAATCAAAATAGCAAATAGGTCCCTCATTTTTCTTGGAGAAGAACATAAAGCAGATTCCTGCATAGCTAGTTCCCATTGACTGTCGTTTTCCATTAGTCCCAATACCTCGCATGCTTCTCCAAAAGTATGGCATTCATAGCCATAAATAGTTTTGAGATCAGAAAAACATGTTGGTCACTTTATGTTATGTAGTAACATTCGTAGACAGTAGCATTCCATATTGCTAACATGCACGGTATATACACGACCGATAGTGTCTCCTGATCTAACTCCTGGCCAATTTCCGACTATTTCACCAGCTTTTCTACATTTCCATTGTCTTTGAGCGATATTCCAAGTATAAGACCGAGGAGTCTCTGCATAAAATGGACAATATGACATTCAGTTTAACTTGGCTCTATATCGGTTTAGCCGTTAAGGCGTTAAAAAAGAAACAACTAAAGAAACAATCAACCACACTTGAAAAGTTTTTTATTATGCATATAGCGATGGTTTTATTATATACAGTAGCCATAGTAATACACATTAACTCCTACTTGCGGATGTCTACATACATATATCGATTCAGAAGATGCAGTCTTGTGATAGCCAGGGGGAAAGACTGACAAACATACATAACTCTGCAAAAAAAAAACAACTTCAATGCAAAATTCTCATGAAACAGATTACAAAACGGACGACATTTTGTTTTAGATCAAATGGTATGTTTGTCTACAAATAGGGAGTCCGGACGCAGTTTTATAGTACCAAACCTTTTATGTACTTTCAAATAAAATTTTTCAAAATCAGTCGAGAAATGGGGGGTTATGCGATAGTTAATATATTGGGCTTCCACTTTGTCCACCCAATTTTCACAAACTGCACTTATACCATTTCAAACATAGTTCTGCAAAAAACCGACGTCAATGCAAAGATCTTATGGAGCGCATTACAAAACGGACGCAATTTAGCGTTGGATGAAATGGGTGTCCATCCACAATATTGCAAATTTCTCCACGGAATTTGTGAAAAAAAAAATTGTGAGACCAAACTGCAAGCAAAACCTTTCAAACAGTGACTGAAATTAAAAGTTTTGTGCAGTTAAGTCAAAAGTGCGCTTAAACAAAAGGCAGTTAAATCAAAACTACTATCAAAAAAGAAATATTTTTCAGATTACACATATTTTGTTCAAGTAAAATTCTATTATTTGAAAAAATATGTTATTTCGAAAATTTCGAGTCGTCCATCGGGTGTAGGGCTAGGGATCAATAGTCTGTCTTTAGTTATTAAAAATTGTGCACACGACGCGGGCTTTTGCGGTTAAGTTCGAAATTTTTAGAAAAGTTAGTAATATACCTGATGAATAAATTGTTCTAAATTTACAAATGGTTGTCCGATTTGCACTCAAATCAAAGAGTAGATCCTCAGCTTTAAGGAACTTGCTTAAAGTACACTGTTTCCATTTAAAAAGTTTGTGTGAATTTCACGAAATTTTAAGCAATATTATAGAATAATGTTTTAGAGGTGCGTGAATTAGCTATTTTCCAGTCAGTGGTTTTTGTCATAGATACGAAATTCTGAAAGGTTTGTGTTATTAGCATCGATTTTGATAAACATTTGAATTTAAATCTACTCGATTTCGGTACAATATATATAGTAGGCTTTTCAAATCTCATTTATATAAATACTAATAGAATGCTTTGCTTTTTACATTAGTGTTTTTTTAATTTCACGTCTAACTTAGTTAGATGCGGAGATATAAGGTTACTGATTTTAACCGTTCTTAGAGTCCAGTAAAACTTTCAGTCGCTATAACAATAAACAAATCGCAGGGTCAGACACTAAATGTGGCACGTCTAAATTTGAAACACCATGCTTTTCTCATGGCCAATTATATGTAGCCTGCTCACGTGTCCCAAGTGCTAAATATTTGTTCATTTTTACACCAAATGGAAGAACACCGAATATTGTGTATAAAAATGTCTTATCACCTCTACAGTAGTTATATTTGAATAATTGAATAACAATATTTTTAAGAATATATACTAACACATAAATTTATTGGTTACGCTTTTATAATACGCAATAGAAGTTGTAATTCAAACATTAGTATTAAAAATAAATACTATTTATTTATTTTATTGATAAGAATAAAAACGATATTTTACTATGGCTATATAAGTAGAGACGCCTAACCAATTTTATATCATTAAAGGTCGTATTAAAAACATAATTCATATATTTTTTTTTTATATCTAAGGCCTGAAGGGATCTCCACAGGTCTCCACCGCAACATATTAACCCATCCATCGCCGGGTCAAAAAAGCTAGTTAATTAAATAAAAAAACTGTTAAATATTAGTTGCTATCTATGTGTTGTGGATGATTTAAATATTTTCTAAATAACATGTAGTTAAAACTTTTTTTGTAAAGCTTAGAATTTCAATCGTTGGATGTTATTTAGTCGGGAAAATTTAAATTATTATTTGTAGATAAATGACTATATTTATGGCTAATCTATATAAATAATAGAGTAACGTTATTGTGACTGACTGACTGACTGATTCATCATCGCTTAGCCCAAACCACTATAGCTTAAATTTCGTATGTGGGATCCCCTCAGGATGTATACATCCACTAACACGGGGTTTTGATAAATTAAAATGCTAAGGGGGTAAAAACGGGTAAATTCGGTATATATATATATATATATATATATATATATATATATATATATATATATATATATATATATATATATATATATATATATATATATATATATATATATATATATATATATATATATATATATATATATATATATATATATATATATATATATATATATATATATATATATATATATATATATATACCGAATTTACCCGTTTTTACCCCCTTAGCATTTTAATTTCTCAAAACGCCGTCTTAGTGGATGTATATATATATATATATATATATATATATATATATATATATATATATATATATATATATATATATATATATATATATATATATATATATATATATATATATATATATATATATATATATATATATATATATATATATATATATATATATATATATATATATATATATATATATATATATATATATATATATATATATATATATATATATATATATATATATATATATATATATATATATATATATATATATATATATATATATATATATATATATATATATATATATATATATATATATATATATATATATATATATATATATATATATAATTATATGGGATATGCTCAGCCGTGTCCAGGGTCCTCTGCACAATTATTATAAAAAAACACTCGAGATATTTTACGTTGGATTTCACTGTTTAATTTATTTATTTACTTTTTTTCTTAGACTTCAATTATTTATTAATTTTATAATTCAAATTGGTAACTAGGTGATTCGTGTCCTTGCCCTAGCCTCCTACCTCTGTCTCCTGCCCTTCGATTATTCCTGGATGAAAATCCGGAACACTGTACTGTTCTGATGTAAGTCAGATTCCTGCTGTTCCGGGTAACAACCTCTGGGAACCCCTACTTCTCTGCCCTGAGCGAGTGCCCTGTCTAACTCCTTGACCAGATGGAGATCTAGCCAGTGTAAGTCGGATAAAAATCCTCCTTGAGTATTCCCTGCCTAAACTGGGGTTGGTGTTAGCCAAACCTGATGTACGTCAGAACCCTGTTGTTCCGGGTACCAACCTCTGGGAACCCCTTCTTCTCTGCCCTGAGCGAGTGCCCTGTCTAACTCCTTGACCAGATGGAGATCTAGCCAGTGTAAGTCGGATAAAAATCCTTGAGTATTCCCTGCCTAGACTGGGGTTGGTGTTAGCCAAACCTGATGTACGTCAGAACCCTGTTGTTCCGGGTAACAACCTCTGGGAACCACTACTTCTCTGCCCTGAGCGAGTGCCCTGTCTAACTCCTTGACCAGATGGAGATCTAGCCACTGTAAGTCGGATAAAAATCCTCCTTGAGTATTCCCTGCCTAAACTGGGGTTGGTGTTAGCCAAACCTGTTCTTTCCTGTAGCTTGCACTGCTCCTCTTTTATTTCACACTTGGACTATATCACCACTTTCACTATTCTTCACTATCACTTTTGTAATACACACACTTCACTTGACCTTACCACGTTGACAGTCTGGAGACAAATAAGAGGCCGATTCGCATGTGTTGTCTGCTTTTATACCCTGTCTAAACTACACAACTGTCGCTTTGTCGTCGTCTCTTGTTGTTGCTTCCAGTCTCTCACGGTTTGATTCTCTGGCTCTTGGTTGTGTTAATTTCTTGTCTTTGGCTTGTTGTTCTTTTCTTCCTTTTGTATTGTTTTACTCTGCTGTAAGTTTGATCCTATTGTACGTGTGTGTGTGTACTTGCTAATTCTGTTATTCCAGTTGTTTTTCTTCTCTGTAGGTTGTCTCATGCTAGTGTACGGGTGTTTGCCTTTGGTTGAGATCATGCTGTTGCAGTTGTAATTCTGCCTGTATCTACGCTGCTTCCTCCTCTGCTCGCGATTCTGCCACTGTACTCTGTCTCATGTGTTTAATTAACCCTCCATCCGCCGCTAGGACCTGAAACGATACAAAACTTTGGTAGATATAAATCTACCCCCCGAATGGATGTAAATCCATCAGCTCTGGTGTGGGTCAAAATTCCTACTATTTTTGATCCTCACACCCCCCCTTTCTTTCCGAAGACAATGACCACCCTTGTTCTGCATACATATATACAACTCTTTATTAGTATTCTTTTATTTCATATTTGATTTTTATTGGTGCTAGTTATTTGCTGGTAAAACACGAGCTGTTACCTGTCCCGCCGCCGAAATCCGGATTCTGTATGAGCGGTTGCCGATGTCGCGTCGAAAACTTATCCGCTTCCTTTTCTTACTAGCCGACCGGATTTCCTCCTGTAGCTCCGCCGGTAGTTGAGTCACAGGTGTCTCCCCTCGCCATGCATGTTAGGGGCACTTATCTGGCCTTCCTCTTGTTCCGCTCGGAGCGTCTTATGTATTATTTCCTCCAAGCTGCTCAAACTTATATCCCCGAGGGATAGCACGTCTTCCTCTATACCGCTCAACCGTATTTCCTCTCCTTCTGCCGTTGCCAAGGGATCTTCTGCCACCGTACGAGTTGGGCTAACACAACCGTCCATTAGGGCCATGCGCTTCGGGATGCGGGAAATTCGACGAGGGGATCTTCCTCCTCGGCTTCGCTATCCGTTTCTAGCACCGTCCAAGTGATACCGATTTGGGCGATGTACTGGCGGTATTTCCTGCGGCGTAGAATGTAGCGGTCTAGAGTCGCTGCTAAAAACACCTTCGGCCCCTCTTCTTCTTGTGAGGGCATTGTGGCCTGAGAACTGGGTACAGGTTCGTCGGGGTCAAACCATCCTCCCTCCGCTTCCGTCTATAGGCTGGCGTCCGTTTCGTCGGACCTATGTGACAATTCGGAGGCCTGAGAGCTTGGTGGCCTATCGTAGGGGTCAAACCATCCTTCCTCCGGTTCCCCTTGGAAGTCGTCAAATACTTGTTCCGACTTTTGGGACGCGGGTTCCTCAGGTATTTGTGACGTCGGCAGCTCGTCTTCCTCCCACTCTGCTATGTGTTGTCGTTCCTCAGCGGTTAGGCTTTCGGCGTCCGAAATCTCGATGATTTGCCCGACTAAGAGTGGACGAAATTCGTTGGATTGTTGCTCCATAGGTATATTCCGTCTTGTATCCTGATCGCGCACTACACTATAAATGCTAATTTTGCTCTAGCTCCTATTTATTTAATTTTTTTTCTCAGTTGTAAAATATTCGTACCGGTTAGTTTGTTGTTATTATTATTGTTAAGTTTACAATTTTGTTGTTGTTTCTGGGCCTACTGTGTTATTAAATATTTTCTTAAATAAAATTTTTCAAACTCACTGCGTACACATTCTTGATATGTTTGGTTTTCCATTGTTGTTGTTCCTTAGCCACGCATGCAGTGTGGGTGATTGTTTTTGATCGAAAATATTTGCGCATATTAGGTTGTTGCTGTTTTTGTTAATTTACAATTTTATATTTCTTGGTTGTTTGTGTTGTTTCATAATTTCAGTTTTGTTGGTATTTTGTTGAATTTAAAAAAAAAACCGGTGCACTGTGCATTTTTGTTTTTATTTTATTTATTTTAATAAAGGCACACACATGCTGCAATCGTTCTTGCTCATCTGGTTGTTTGTTCACTCAATGCACTGGCATGGTTGTTGTTCTTGTATTTTCTCTGCCTGTTTCATCAAACACTGTGGTTAATTTGGCGTTTTTTTTCGATCGATTGTTCTTATATGTACATATGTATATAATTATATATATATTTTTTTTTATTTATATATTTTTTATGTATTTTATGATTTTTATTAATATTATTATTATTTATTTATTATCATTATTATTATGATTATATTGTATTATTTTACTTTAAATTAAATTTATTTTTATTATATATCATTATATTACTAATATTATTATTATCATTCTTGTTGTTGTTATTTGTTACCGAATTAGACATTCTCAGCTTGCGCTGGATTTCACGTATCGGGTCTTTGACCACGCCACGCTCGGTGGGTAAATTGCTGGGTGTTATATTTTTTTCTTATATGCTACCGGTCGTAGAGTATTTGGTGGATCCATTAAATTTCTTTAGATCACTTACGTGGGCGGTACGCACGACCTTCTGACCTTCCTTCCGTACCTGCACAATAACGGGGGACACTATGCCTTGAACTCTGTATGGACCATCACATTTTGGAGCCAGTTTAGCGGCAAAACCTTCGGCCGCATTTGACAAATGGTGTTCTTTCACCCAGACTAACTCTCCAACCTTAGGACTCCATTTTCGGCGACGCAAGTTGTAGTAGCGGGCCTGGTCTTTAGCCGCTCTTAGAAGATTTTTCCTCACAAGACTGTAAATCTGCTTCAGCATATCTGATTTTTCTCGTGACCGGGTGTCTTCTGTCCCTGTTCCTGCCGTCACCTCATCGTATAAAGCTGCTGGCAGTCTCGGCTCTCTGCCTTGAACCAAAAACGCTGCCGTATACTGTGTAGTATCGGACTTCGCCGTGTTGAGAGCAAGTTGAATCTCCGGTAAAACCTCATCCCATGCCTTTTGATTCTGTCCAGCGTACTGCGCGATCATTGTTTTAACCGTGCGGTTTACTCTTTCCGTGGGGTTTTCCTGCGGTGTGTATGGTGCGGTTAGCTGGTGTAGTACCCCAATGCTTTTTAGGTACGCCGTGAACATCTTACTTGTGAGCTGCGAGCCATTGTCAGCTATGAGCCTTTTAGGCACTCCAAAATTTGCCAAAATCCGCTCTCGAAACGCCTTCGTTAACGTTTCGCCCGTAGCGCAGCGCAATGGTATCAGCTGCGACCACTTCGAAAATTTGTCGGTGAAGACTAACATCTACACGTAAATGTATTTTCCTGTAGCACCTGACATACATCGGCTACGACATTTAACTTTCCTCGCCGGTATTGTACGTCAAAGTCGTACTGTTGGAGCTCTAATGCCCAGCGAGCTATTCGTCCCACGGGACTTTCTATCGAATTTAACCACTTCAGTGCAAGGTGATCCGTAACCACCGTAAAGGAATACCCTTCGAGATAGGGCCTTAGTTTTCTGATTGCCCACACTAAGGCCAAGCACTCCTTCTCTGTGGCCGAATAATTCTTTTCTGCAGGATCCAGGCGGCGGCTCGCATAAGATATCACCCTTTCCTGGCCATCGAGTTCTTGGGTCAGCACTGCTCCCAGCCCGTAGTCACATGCATCGGTTTGCAGCGTGAGCCTCTTCGTAAAATCTGGGCAAGCTATAACCGGAGATTCTGCGAAATACTTTTTTAGCTTCTCAAACGCCTCTTGCTGTTCCTGATTCCATCGGAAATGTTTCCCCTTCTTCAATAATAAATTTAACGGGTGGACAACTATAGCATAGTCTGGCACGAATCTCCTATACCAGGAGGCAATTCCGAGACATCTTCGCAGCTCTTTTATATTCTTGGGGATTGAAGCCCTTGAATGGCCGCTACCTTCTCCGGATCAGTTTTTATGCCCTCCTCGTTTACCATATGGCCCAAATATCTGATCTCTCTTTGGAAGAACTTACTTTTCTCCTTATTAACCCAATTTCGCCTCCCGCAGTCTTCTAAACACCTCCTTCAAATTCGCCATGTGCTCTTCTGAGGATTTTCCTAACACTACAATATCGTCCAGGTACGCGAATGCATGGGGCTCCATTTCCGCGCCAATAACTCGATCTAGCGTTCTTTGAAATGTTGCCGGCGCTGACGTTAGACCAAATGGCATTACCTTCCACTGGAACACACCTTTTCCTGCTACCGTAAATGCCGTGTACGCCTTACTGTCTTCTGCCATGGGTATTTGCCAGTAGCCGTTTTTTAGGTCGATTTTGCTTATATACTTAGCGTTCCGTAGACGATCCAGAATGGCATTGATCCTAGGAAGTGGGTAAGCGTCGGCCACTGTCTTGGCATTAAGTAGCCTATAGTCCACACAGAGTCGAAGAGTGCCGTTTTTCTTGGGTACCATGACAATGGGTGCGCTGTAGGGACTCTTAGACGGCTCGATACACCCGTTTTTTAACAGCTCATCGATCTCTTCGTTTATACGTCGTTGCATCTCAGGATTTCGTTGCGTGTACCTCTGTCGAACCGGTCTGTCATCTTTTAAGAGTATTTTATGTTCGGCTAGGGTCGTAGGGCCTTTAATGTATTCGAACTTTCCCAACTCTTCTTCTAAAAATTTCTTGATCATCTCATCGTCATTTCTTCCTAATTGGGCTGGCCCCGTCTCTTCCATGACCGTCCTCACCTGCTGAACAATGGGAGTAAGCTTCAATCTTTCATCACCACACTGAATCTCGAGTTCCACCGCTCTTAGGAAATCCAAGCCTAGTAGCATATCATCAAGCATGCTGGGCATGACTCCTACTTCCAGTTCACAGCTTCTTCCACCTAAACTCACTTCCACTTTTATCATCTCTCTCACCTCTACTGTTGCCCCATTTGCTAGACTTATACGGCTCTTGATGGGAAGTACTTCACAACATTCCTTCAATTCTTCCGCCACGCGCTCGCTCACATAGCTCCTGAAGGCGCCCGTATCGATAGTGGCCCTCCTGAGTTGGTTACCAATATTTACCTCTGCCAGCAATCGAGTCTCCGTCTGTCTGAATGCATTTCGTGATACCTTGGGTGTATTTACTGATGCAAGGCTAGATTTCTCTCGCCCGCTGCCTCCCGTTGCTGTTGGCGCGGACCTCTGGCGTTTCCCGTCTGTGTTCGGCAACAGTCTCTAGTTCGGACACCACGTCTTCCACATTGCCAACAGAACAATATACTTTCGTTCTGACAAAAACGGTAGCCATGACCTTCCCTTCCGCACCTTCTACGAGCGGTCGTAGGGTTGATTGGGGTGTCTTCCTCTGCGTGAATGACTTGTCGGGCTCGATCATCTCGTCGCTGGTTCTGCCGGTTATCGCGTTGGTCCCGATTTACCTCCGGGTGACTCATTCTAATTACTTCTATGTCTTCTGCCATTTGAATCAGCTCCTCGAGGGACTGGAAATCTCTCCTTTTGATATACATTTGGTATTCTACTTGGCTGTTTCTAAAAATGCGATCCACCTGTTGCTCAGTGCTGTACCCGGCGTGCCTCATCATATTTTGGAGCACAATCACGTAGTCCTTGAACTTTTCCCGAGGTTTTTGCTGTCTCCTTCGGATATCGTCATCCAGCCCCTCGAAATACCGCGGTGGTAGAAAAAATTTTAGGAAGTCCTCACGGAAACTCCTCCAAGTCTGCCACTGACGGTTGTTATTTCGGAACCACAACAACGCTGACTCTTTCAATAATTCTGGCATAGTTCGGGGTAACATGTCCTTCTGCAACCCGTACACCTCAGCTAGCTCTTCGACCCGTTCTATGAACGCGATGGGGTCTCTCCCGCCTTCATAGCGAAATGACCACTTCCTTACAATGTCAATCATGGCAGGATAAGGTAAACTTACCGGAGGCTGTGCGTAGTTACCTGGATATGCTGGGTACGGCAAACCTTCTGTCATTGGGTTGTTCGCTGGATACCCAGAAAAAGGTGAGCCCATTGTATTTTGCTCGTTTATAGGTTGCTGCATCGTGTGTTGAGTACCCGTTGGCTTTGGGTCGTTACCTGTGTGCTGGTTTTGATACAACAGGTGACCTGTGGCTGCCTGCTGACCCTTTGCTGTTGTCGTTCCCGATCCTGTAGGAAGTTCAAATTGTATGACCGTACTTGTAGGCGGTGGAGTAGAGCTACGCCCATGTTTGTTTTCCAGCTCTTCGAGCCGGTTGAGCACCTTACCTTCATGACCACCCGCAATGAAAGTAGAAAGCCTCTTTCGCATCTCCTCGACCGTACCACTTGCATCGACGCTGAACTCTTCAAGATACCAAACTAACTCGTCCTTCCGTAGGGTATATACCCACGAGGTGCGTACCATTATGTTCACTGGTATGTTGCTTTCACGAGTTTCTCCCTTTCTTTTCGTTTTTTGTGTCCCAGTGTAAAGAACCTCGGGCGCCAGTGTAAAGAACCTCCGGTTACTCCCGGTTTGAAGCTGGGATATGCTAAGCCGTGTCCAGGGTCCTCTGCACAATTATTATAAAAAAACACTCGAGATCTTCTTTATGTTAGCTTTCACTGTTTATTTTATTTATTTCTTTTTTAGATTTCAATTATTTATTAATTTTTTAATTTAATTGGTAACTTGGTGATCCGTGTCCTTGCCCCTAGCCTCCTACCTCTGTCTCTGGCCCTTCGATTATTCCTGGATGAAAATCCGGAACACTCTACTGTTCTGATGTAAGTCAGAACCCTATTGTTCCGGGTAACAACCTCTGGGAACCCCTACTTCTCTGCCCTGAGCGAGTGCCCTGTCTAACTCCTTGACCAGATGGAGATCTAGCCAGTGTAAGTCGGATAAAAATCCTCCTTGAGTATTCCCTGCCTAAACTGGGGTTGGTGTTAGCCAAACCTGTTCTTTCCTCTAGCTTGCACTGCTCCTCTTTTATTTCACACTTGGACTATATCACCACTTTCACTATTCTTCCTACCCCTGTCTCCTGCCCTTCGATTATTCCTGGATGAAAATCCGGAACACTCTGCTGTTCTGATGTAAATCAGAACCCTATTGTTCCGGGTAACAACCTCTGGGAACCCCTACTTCTCTGCCCTTAGCGAGTGCCCTGTCTAACTCCTTGACCTGATGGAGATCTAGCCAGTGTAAGTCGGATAAAAATCCTCCTTGAGTATTTGCTGCCTAAACTGGGGTTGGTGTTAGCCAAACCTGATGTACGTCAGAACCCTGTTGTTCCGGGTACCAACCTCTGGGAACCCCTTCTTCTCTGCCCTGAGCGAGTGCCCTGTCTAACTCCTTGACCAGATGGAGATCTAGCCAGTGTAAGTCGGATAAAAATCCTTGAGTATTCCCTGCCTAGACTGGGGTTGGTGTTAGCCAAACCTGATGTACGTCAGAACCCTGTTGTTCCGGGTAACAACCTCTGGGAACCACTACTTCTCTGCCCTGAGCGAGTGCCCTGTCTAACTCCTTGACCAGATGGAGATCTAGCCACTGTAAGTCGGATAAAAATCCTCCTTGAGTATTCCCTGCCTAAACTGGGGTTGGTGTTAGCCAAACCTGTTCTTTCCTGTAGCTTGCACTGCTCCTCTTTTATTTCACACTTGGACTATATCACCACTTTCACTATTCTTCACTATCACTTTTGTAATACACACACTTCACTTGACCTTACCACGTTGACAGTCTGGAGACAAATAAGAGGCCGATTCGCATGTGTTGTCTGCTTTTATACCCTGTCTAAACTACACAACTGTCGCTTTGTCGTCGTCTCTTGTTGTTGCTTCCAGTCTCTCACGGTTTGATTCTCTGGCTCTTGGTTGTGTTAATTTCTTGTCTTTGGCTTGTTGTTCTTTTCTTCCTTTTGTATTGTTTTACTCTGCTGTAAGTTTGATCCTATTGTACGTGTGTGTGTGTACTTGCTAATTCTGTTATTCCAGTTGTTTTTCTTCTCTGTAGGTTGTCTCATGCTAGTGTACGGGTGTTTGCCTTTGGTTGAGATCATGCTGTTGCAGTTGTAATTCTGCCTGTATCTACGCTGCTTCCTCCTCTGCTCGCGATTCTGCCACTGTACTCTGTCTCATGTGTTTAATTAACCCTCCATCCGCCGCTAGGACCTGAAACGATACAAAACTTTGGTAGATATAAATCTACCCCCCGAATGGATGTAAATCCATCAGCTCTGGTGTGGGTCAAAATTCCTACTATTTTTGATCCTCACACCCCCCCTTTCTTTCCGAAGACAATGACCACCCTTGTTCTGCATACATATATACAACTCTTTATTAGTATTCTTTTATTTCATATTTGATTTTTATTGGTGCTAGTTATTTGCTGGTAAAACACGAGCTGTTACCTGTCCCGCCGCCGAAATCCGGATTCTGTATGAGCGGTTGCCGATGTCGCGTCGAAAACTTATCCGCTTCCTTTTCTTACTAGCCGACCGGATTTCCTCCTGTAGCTCCGCCGGTAGTTGAGTCACAGGTGTCTCCCCTCGCCATGCATGTTAGGGGCACTTATCTGGCCTTCCTCTTGTTCCGCTCGGAGCGTCTTATGTATTATTTCCTCCAAGCTGCTCAAACTTATATCCCCGAGGGATAGCACGTCTTCCTCTATACCGCTCAACCGTATTTCCTCTCCTTCTGCCGTTGCCAAGGGATCTTCTGCCACCGTACGAGTTGGGCTAACACAACCGTCCATTAGGGCCATGCGCTTCGGGATGCGGGAAATTCGACGAGGGGATCTTCCTCCTCGGCTTCGCTATCCGTTTCTAGCACCGTCCAAGTGATACCGATTTGGGCGATGTACTGGCGGTATTTCCTGCGGCGTAGAATGTAGCGGTCTAGAGTCGCTGCTAAAAACACCTTCGGCCCCTCTTCTTCTTGTGAGGGCATTGTGGCCTGAGAACTGGGTACAGGTTCGTCGGGGTCAAACCATCCTCCCTCCGCTTCCGTCAATAGGCTGGCGTCCGTTTCGTCGGACCTATGTGACAATTCGGAGGCCTGAGAGCTTGGTGGCCTATCGTAGGGGTCAAACCATCCTTCCTCCGGTTCCCCTTGGAAGTCGTCAAATACTTGTTCCGACTTTTGGGACGCGGGTTCCTCAGGTATTTGTGACGTCGGCAGCTCGTCTTCCTCCCACTCTGCTATGTGTTGTCGTTCCTCAGCGGTTAGGCTTTCGGCGTCCGAAATCTCGATGATTTGCCCGACTAAGAGTGGACGAAATTCGTTGGATTGTTGCTCCATAGGTATATTCCGTCTTGTATCCTGATCGCGCACTACACTATAAATGCTAATTTTGCTCTAGCTCCTATTTATTTAATTTTTTTTCTCAGTTGTAAAATATTCGTACCGGTTAGTTTGTTGTTATTATTATTGTTAAGTTTACAATTTTGTTGTTGTTTCTGGGCCTACTGTGTTATTAAATATTTTCTTAAATAAAATTTTTCAAACTCACTGCGTACACATTCTTGATATGTTTGGTTTTCCATTGTTGTTGTTCCTTAGCCACGCATGCAGTGTGGGTGATTGTTTTTGATCGAAAATATTTGCGCATATTAGGTTGTTGCTGTTTTTGTTAATTTACAATTTTATATTTCTTGGTTGTTTGTGTTGTTTCATAATTTCAGTTTTGTTGGTATTTTGTTGAATTTAAAAAAAAAACCGGTGCACTGTGCATTTTTGTTTTTATTTTATTTATTTTAATAAAGGCACACACATGCTGCAATCGTTCTTGCTCATCTGGTTGTTTGTTCACTCAATGCACTGGCATGGTTGTTGTTCTTGTATTTTCTCTGCCTGTTTCATCAAACACTGTGGTTAATTTGGCGTTTTTTTTCGATCGATTGTTCTTATATGTACATATGTATATAATTATATATATATTTTTTTTTATTTATATATTTTTTATGTATTTTATGATTTTTATTAATATTATTATTATTTATTTATTATCATTATTATTATGATTATATTGTATTATTTTACTTTAAATTAAATTTATTTTTATTATATATCATTATATTACTAGTATTATTATTATCATTCTTGTTGTTGTTATTTGTTACCGAATTAGACATTCTCAGCTTGCGCTGGATTTCACGTATCGGGTCTTTGACCACGCCACGCTCGGTGGGTAAATTGCTGGGTGTTATATTTTTTTCTTATATGCTACCGGTCGTAGAGTATTTGGTGGATCCATTAAATTTCTTTAGATCACTTACGTGGGCGGTACGCACGACCTTCTGACCTTCCTTCCGTACCTGCACAATAACGGGGGACACTATGCCTTGAACTCTGTATGGACCATCACATTTTGGAGCCAGTTTAGCGGCAAAACCTTCGGCCGCATTTGACAAATGGTGTTCTTTCACCCAGACTAACTCTCCAACCTTAGGACTCCATTTTCGGCGACGCAAGTTGTAGTAGCGGGCCTGGTCTTTAGCCGCTCTTAGAAGATTTTTCCTCACAAGACTGTAAATCTGCTTCAGCATATCTGATTTTTCTCGTGACCGGGTGTCTTCTGTCCCTGTTCCTGCCGTCACCTCATCGTATAAAGCTGCTGGCAGTCTCGGCTCTCTGCCTTGAACCAAAAACGCTGCCGTATACTGTGTAGTATCGGACTTCGCCGTGTTGAGAGCAAGTTGAATCTCCGGTAAAACCTCATCCCATGCCTTTTGATTCTGTCCAGCGTACTGCGCGATCATTGTTTTAACCGTGCGGTTTACTCTTTCCGTGGGGTTTTCCTGCGGTGTGTATGGTGCGGTTAGCTGGTGTAGTACCCCAATGCTTTTTAGGTACGCCGTGAACATCTTACTTGTGAGCTGCGAGCCATTGTCAGCTATGAGCCTTTTAGGCACTCCAAAATTTGCCAAAATCCGCTCTCGAAACGCCTTCGTTAACGTTTCGCCCGTAGCGCAGCGCAATGGTATCAGCTGCGACCACTTCGAAAATTTGTCGGTGAAGACTAACATCTACACGTAAATGTATTTTCCTGTAGCACCTGACATACATCGGCTACGACATTTAACTTTCCTCGCCGGTATTGTACGTCAAAGTCGTACTGTTGGAGCTCTAATGCCCAGCGAGCTATTCGTCCCACGGGACTTTCTATCGAATTTAACCACTTCAGTGCAAGGTGATCCGTAACCACCGTAAAGGAATACCCTTCGAGATAGGGCCTTAGTTTTCTGATTGCCCACACTAAGGCCAAGCACTCCTTCTCTGTGGCCGAATAATTCTTTTCTGCAGGATCCAGGCGGCGGCTCGCATAAGATATCACCCTTTCCTGGCCATCGAGTTCTTGGGTCAGCACTGCTCCCAGCCCGTAGTCACATGCATCGGTTTGCAGCGTGAGCCTCTTCGTAAAATCTGGGCAAGCTATAACCGGAGATTCTGCGAAATACTTTTTTAGCTTCTCAAACGCCTCTTGCTGTTCCTGATTCCATCGGAAATGTTTCCCCTTCTTCAATAATAAATTTAACGGGTGGACAACTATAGCATAGTCTGGCACGAATCTCCTATACCAGGAGGCAATTCCGAGACATCTTCGCAGCTCTTTTATATTCTTGGGGATTGAAGCCCTTGAATGGCCGCTACCTTCTCCGGATCAGTTTTTATGCCCTCCTCGTTTACCATATGGCCCAAATATCTGATCTCTCTTTGGAAGAACTTACTTTTCTCCTTATTAACCCAATTTCGCCTCCCGCAGTCTTCTAAACACCTCCTTCAAATTCGCCATGTGCTCTTCTGAGGATTTTCCTAACACTACAATATCGTCCAGGTACGCGAATGCATGGGGCTCCATTTCCGCGCCAATAACTCGATCTAGCGTTCTTTGAAATGTTGCCGGCGCTGACGTTAGACCAAATGGCATTACCTTCCACTGGAACACACCTTTTCCTGCTACCGTAAATGCCGTGTACGCCTTACTGTCTTCTGCCATGGGTATTTGCCAGTAGCCGTTTTTTAGGTCGATTTTGCTTATATACTTAGCGTTCCGTAGACGATCCAGAATGGCATTGATCCTAGGAAGTGGGTAAGCGTCGGCCACTGTCTTGGCATTAAGTAGCCTATAGTCCACACAGAGTCGAAGAGTGCCGTTTTTCTTGGGTACCATGACAATGGGTGCGCTGTAGGGACTCTTAGACGGCTCGATACACCCGTTTTTTAACAGCTCATCGATCTCTTCGTTTATACGTCGTTGCATCTCAGGATTTCGTTGCGTGTACCTCTGTCGAACCGGTCTGTCATCTTTTAAGAGTATTTTATGTTCGGCTAGGGTCGTAGGGCCTTTAATGTATTCGAACTTTCCCAACTCTTCTTCTAAAAATTTCTTGATCATCTCATCGTCATTTCTTCCTAATTGGGCTGGCCCCGTCTCTTCCATGACCGTCCTCACCTGCTGAACAATGGGAGTAAGCTTCAATCTTTCATCACCACACTGAATCTCGAGTTCCACCGCTCTTAGGAAATCCAAGCCTAGTAGCATATCATCAAGCATGCTGGGCATGACTCCTACTTCCAGTTCACAGCTTCTTCCACCTAAACTCACTTCCACTTTTATCATCTCTCTCACCTCTACTGTTGCCCCATTTGCTAGACTTATACGGCTCTTGATGGGAAGTACTTCACAACATTCCTTCAATTCTTCCGCCACGCGCTCGCTCACATAGCTCCTGAAGGCGCCCGTATCGATAGTGGCCCTCCTGAGTTGGTTACCAATATTTACCTCTGCCAGCAATCGAGTCTCCGTCTGTCTGAATGCATTTCGTGATACCTTGGGTGTATTTACTGATGCAAGGCTAGATTTCTCTCGCCCGCTGCCTCCCGTTGCTGTTGGCGCGGACCTCTGGCGTTTCCCGTCTGTGTTCGGCAACAGTCTCTAGTTCGGACACCACGTCTTCCACATTGCCAACAGAACAATATACTTTCGTTCTGACAAAAACGGTAGCCATGACCTTCCCTTCCGCACCTTCTACGAGCGGTCGTAGGGTTGATTGGGGTGTCTTCCTCTGCGTGAATGACTTGTCGGGCTCGATCATCTCGTCGCTGGTTCTGCCGGTTATCGCGTTGGTCCCGATTTACCTCCGGGTGACTCATTCTAATTACTTCTATGTCTTCTGCCATTTGAATCAGCTCCTCGAGGGACTGGAAATCTCTCCTTTTGATATACATTTGGTATTCTACTTGGCTGTTTCTAAAAATGCGATCCACCTGTTGCTCAGTGCTGTACCCGGCGTGCCTCATCATATTTTGGAGCACAATCACGTAGTCCTTGAACTTTTCCCGAGGTTTTTGCTGTCTCCTTCGGATATCGTCATCCAGCCCCTCGAAATACCGCGGTGGTAGAAAAAATTTTAGGAAGTCCTCACGGAAACTCCTCCAAGTCTGCCACTGACGGTTGTTATTTCGGAACCACAACAACGCTGACTCTTTCAATAATTCTGGCATAGTTCGGGGTAACATGTCCTTCTGCAACCCGTACACCTCAGCTAGCTCTTCGACCCGTTCTATGAACGCGATGGGGTCTCTCCCGCCTTCATAGCGAAATGACCACTTCCTTACAATGTCAATCATGGCAGGATAAGGTAAACTTACCGGAGGCTGTGCGTAGTTACCTGGATATGCTGGGTACGGCAAACCTTCTGTCATTGGGTTGTTCGCTGGATACCCAGAAAAAGGTGAGCCCATTGTATTTTGCTCGTTTATAGGTTGCTGCATCGTGTGTTGAGTACCCGTTGGCTTTGGGTCGTTACCTGTGTGCTGGTTTTGATACAACAGGTGACCTGTGGCTGCCTGCTGACCCTTTGCTGTTGTCGTTCCCGATCCTGTAGGAAGTTCAAATTGTATGACCGTACTTGTAGGCGGTGGAGTAGAGCTACGCCCATGTTTGTTTTCCAGCTCTTCGAGCCGGTTGAGCACCTTACCTTCATGACCACCCGCAATGAAAGTAGAAAGCCTCTTTCGCATCTCCTCGACCGTACCACTTGCATCGACGCTGAACTCTTCAAGATACCAAACTAACTCGTCCTTCCGTAGGGTATATACCCACGAGGTGCGTACCATTATGTTCACTGGTATGTTGCTTTCACGAGTTTCTCCCTTTCTTTTCGTTTTTTGTGTCCCAGTGTAAAGAACCTCGGGCGCCAGTGTAAAGAACCTCCGGTTACTCCCGGTTTGAAGCTGGGATATGCTAAGCCGTGTCCAGGGTCCTCTGCACAATTATTATAAAAAAACACTCGAGATCTTCTTTATGTTAGCTTTCACTGTTTATTTTATTTATTTCTTTTTTAGATTTCAATTATTTATTAATTTTTTAATTTAATTGGTAACTTGGTGATCCGTGTCCTTGCCCCTAGCCTCCTACCTCTGTCTCTGGCCCTTCGATTATTCCTGGATGAAAATCCGGAACACTCTACTGTTCTGATGTAAGTCAGAACCCTATTGTTCCGGGTAACAACCTCTGGGAACCCCTACTTCTCTGCCCTGAGCGAGTGCCCTGTCTAACTCCTTGACCAGATGGAGATCTAGCCAGTGTAAGTCGGATAAAAATCCTCCTTGAGTATTCCCTGCCTAAACTGGGGTTGGTGTTAGCCAAACCTGTTCTTTCCTCTAGCTTGCACTGCTCCTCTTTTATTTCACACTTGGACTATATCACCACTTTCACTATTCTTCCTACCCCTGTCTCCTGCCCTTCGATTATTCCTGGATGAAAATCCGGAACACTCTGCTGTTCTGATGTAAATCAGAACCCTATTGTTCCGGGTAACAACCTCTGGGAACCCCTACTTCTCTGCCCTTAGCGAGTGCCCTGTCTAACTCCTTGACCTGATGGAGATCTAGCCAGTGTAAGTCGGATAAAAATCCTCCTTGAGTATTTGCTGCCTAAACTGGGGTTGGTGTTAGCCAAACCTGATGTACGTCAGAACCCTGTTGTTCCGGGTAACAATCTCTGGGAACCCCTACTTCTCTGCCCTGAGCGAGTGCCCTGTCTAACTCCTTGACCAGATGGAGATCTAGCCAGTGTAAGTCGGATAAAAATCATCCTTGAGTATTCCCTGCCTAAACTGGGGTTGGTGTTAGCCAAACCTGTTCTTTCCTCTAGCTTGCACTGCTCCTCTTTTATTTCACACTTGGACTATATCACCACTTTCACTATTCTTCACTATCACTTTTGTAATACACACACTTCACTTGACCTTACTACGTTGACAGTCTGGAGACAAAAAAGAGGCTGATTCGCATGTGTTGTCTGCTTTTATACCCTGTCTAAACTACACAACTTATATATATATATATATATATATATATATATATATATATATATATATATATATATATATATATATATATATATATATATATATATATATATATATATATATATATATATATATATATATATATATATATATATATATATATATATATATATATATATATATATATATATATATATATATATATATATATATATATATATATATATATATATATATATATATATATATATATATATATATATATATATATATATATATATATATATATATATATATATATATATATATATATATATATATATATATATATATATATATATATATATATATATATATATATATATATATATATATATATATATATATATATATATATATATATAT
>CATQFL010000041.1:42500-49954 GCA_956483635.1 Panzeria rudis | reverse complement strand
ACGAAGGAAAAGCTTTACTCTCTTAGAACCGCTCTCATTTACACAAATTTTAAGAACGGGAAAGCTTTTCGTGCAAGTTGGGATCCCGCGGGATCCCAAAGTAGAGTATAGAAAGACACCTAATGCTATCTTGACAATAGGTATATTTGTTTACTTTTTGGGTAAAGTTCGGTAAAATGCGAGAAAACAAAATATTTTCTTATTGAGAGTCAAAAATGTACAAAACTACGGGAACGCAAAAAATCAAATTTCTACCCCAAAAATAACATGTAAGTGTAGTGAAAATAAACATTAAAATATAAAGCAATATACTGGATTTTAATGCCATTTCTCTGTTTTAGATGTTTTGATAAATATATACAAATGTATTTAGTTTTGAGTTATTCAAAACTAACAATTATTTCTTTAGTATGTTTGTTGCCTAAAATTATATTTTTCATTTGTCATTGTTTATTTTTCTAACAGTTAAAGAAAAACTCCGGGCTGTTTTGTGCAAGAAGAAGAAGAATGTATGCTCTTAAAAGCGCTCTCATTTACCCAATTTTCGAGTACGGGAACGCTTTTCGTGCAAATTGGGATCCCGCGGGATCCCAAAGTAGAGTAAAGAAACACACCTAATAAAGAATACGTATTAGTTGTCAAAAACGCTGATAATTGTATTCGTGACGTAGGCGTCCAGACAATAATAGGTCTGTTTGTTTACTTTTACAGTAAAATGCAGTAAATGATTATATACTGAGTAAACTTAAAAGCTTTCTCTTTAAAAAAGGTATTGCACAAAAAAGTACGTGAACGGAAAAATAGTAAAAATTCGTAAGATTAAGGAAACAGCTGATGGCAAATAATTGTAGTAATGAAAAACATTTACACTTTTGACTAATGAACTCTTTTTTATTGGTAATCGATACAATACTTTTTATAACATGAAATTTTTAAGAAAATATATAATTCTTTTTGTGTAACCTTTTCAATTTGTTTTTATACTATATTTCATTTTTCTAATATATGTCCAGTTCAATTTATTCAAAAGTACATAATCATTTGTTTTTGCTATTAATTACCTTGAAAACAAATGCAGTATTAAGTAGCCAAGTATTTAGCACTTTCACAGCACTAAAGAATTAAAGTAATACAAACAAAACAAAGCAACTGGTTTCTAAAAATTAAATATCCGCTTTAAAAGTAAATGCTTGAATTAACAAGCAAAAATTTTTATAACAGCTATTTACTTTTCATGTTTGTTCCAGTTTTATTTAAATTTTTCTCTTTTTCGCAAATTTTTTATAAATATTTTTGTTTACTTTTGTTTGTTTACCTTTTGAATCATATGTTTCCGTTTTACTAAACTTTACAAGCAAAAATTTCTGCAGTAAAACTTTGTAAATACTCAGTCATGAACTGCCGCTTTACTCTCTCATTTACTGTACCTTGTGTAAACGGACGCAATTTAGTAAAATGCAGTAAAGTCCAGTAAAAATATGTAAAAGTTTTGGGTACTCGAACGCACATAACTATGAAAATTGATTTTAAATTTGAGAAATACGTTCGTGCGATCTTTGTACGGTAAAACTTGAGAAAAGTAAAGAATATATATATATATATATATATATATATATATATATATATATATATATATATATATATATATATATATATATATATATATATATATATATATATATATATATATATATATATATATATATATATATATATATATATATATATATATATATATATATATATATATATATATATATATATATATATATATATATATATATATATATATATATATATATATATATATATATATATATATATATATATATATATATATATATATATATATATATATATATATATATATATATTACTAGACATTAATTTACAATTGGCAGAACGAATCCCAACTGATATACTGATGGACATAATTACCAAATAAATACAGGAAACGCGGAAGCAATGCAACAAAAATACAGAAATATGAACAAAAAACTAGACAAACTAACAGGATCAACAAACAGGAAAAGATAAAAAAACGCAATTTCCACACTAGATTTTTAAACCTAACTGAAGTTAGAATCAGTACAGAAGAGGCGCAATTACTAGAGAAAGGGCTAAAGCACAACATCCAGGGAAATAACAAGAAGATGGAAATATAACAAACTATTGTGGACACAGAAGTGGCAATAACGATGCTACCAAATGAGGAGCAGGATCAGACCAGAAACACATGCAAACGATTAATAGAGAAGGAAGTCAATTTCAAAAGGATTCCAAACAAGGAATGCAAAACAGTTAGAAATCTGAAACAAAAACTTAAATCTAACAATATCGTAGCAACGAAAGCAGATAAAGGAAATACAACGGTATTAATCAACAAGGATGAGTACATCGGAAAAACGGAACAGTTAATAGTGGATACTAAATGCAGGGAATTAGGAAAGATCCTACAGACGAATACCAGGCAAAGGTCGAGGAAATAATAAAAAAGGCAACCAAAGTAATAAAACAAGGCATATCATATTCATTAACACATATGAACCCGTCCGCTCCTGCTATGATCGCTTTACCGAAGATACACAAGCCAAACACGCTAATGCGACCCATAATTAATTACAAATCAGCTCCGAGCTATAGACTATCGAAATACTTAAAAACAATACTGAAGGATACCTTGGACCTATAGAACAAGCAGACAATAGCAACACCACAGATTTAGTTAACCAGATAGGGAGCATACAGATAACAGAATATAATAAACTAGTCTCATTTGATATAAAAGATTTATATCCATCAATCCCAACAGCAGAGACAATAAACGTTCTACATAAAACACTACTCAATAAAACAGAAGACGTGGAATTTTAAATGCAACTCGCAAGCACGCTAAAAGCCACATTGGAGCAAAATTACTTCAAATTCAACAATAGCATATATAGGCAAAGCAACGGATTAGGAATGGGAAAACCAACATCAGCAATACTCATGGAAGTATTTATGCAAAACTTAGAAGAGAAATACGTAGAGGACTTAAAAACCAATTTGGGGGTAACATTCTATGCAAGATACGTGGACAATATTATATGTGTACTAGAAGGAAATATGGAGGAGCAAATTCTGGATCTACTGACAAGCAACACAAAAACATAAAATTTACAATGGAAGTGGAAGAGAACGAAAGGATAAATTACCTAGACCTAACGATTAGGGCAAACAAGAGCTTCAATAGAATGGAATACGAAATATACAGAAAACCAACTGCTACAGATACAGTAATACACAATTCATCAAACCATCCTCAACAACATAGAAACGAAGCAATTAGGCAATTAATAACGAGATTTGAACGAATACCCCTAACATGTGAGGCCTATATGAAATAGATAGGAATAATATATAACATAGCGGAAAACAACGGATATAAAAAAGACCTAGTTGACAAGATTAGAAAGGATATCGAACCAAGTAAGAAACGGAACAGAGAACAGGAACAAGAAAGGAAAACCTGGGCTAGCTTTACGTATATGGGAAAATCAACATATAAAATGGCAAAAGGTTTTAGAAAACACAACATTAACACGGCATTTCAAACAAGAAACAACTTGGTAGAATACTGCAAAACAGAACAAACGAAACAGACTTCCTAGATAAACAAGGAGTGTACAAATTAACTTGCACATGCCAACACAGTTATATCGGACAAACTGGAAGAAATATAAGAACAAGATTTCGCGATCACATAAGAGACTACAACAAGAAACTGAGAGAACCAGTAATAACACCAGAATCGAATTTCGCAAACCACATATTCGACAACAAATGTACACCAGGACATATTAGAAAAACAGTTAAACTATTACATTCACATAAAGGACGGCGACTGAACGTATCAGAGACATAGAAATATGCAAACAAAAAATATTTGACGGAAGAATAATAAATGAACAAATAAACACTGCTTCAGACGTAATATTTGAACCAATAAAATATTTTTTTTCTGTAGCGAAAAATTGTATAGTATAATGCGTGTTCTGAATATCAAACGGCTGTGAATCATATGTGATTTTAAAATCAACAATGGTTATGCTAGGGGTGTCAGACGTGCTCTTTTAAAGAGTACATGTACCCCTTTCTAAAAAATGTGATATTAAAACAAGGTAGTCCAAGAGAGCACGCAAAAGTGCTCTATTGCTGTTTTTTATTTTGCATAACAAAATTTACTGCACGCTATAAATGAATAAAAATTTATTTATGGCTAAAATTATTTATACACTCTCTTTAGTTTCGTTGTTTTTGAGTCTTAGAGAAAAAAATTATGCAATGCATAAAATAATATGTATTTGCCTTTGTTCTTTTTCATTATTTACAACAAAATGAAACTTTTGTCATGACCTTTACTGCAAAAACAGTCGAAATTTAAATTCTATGGATACGTTTTGCTTAATTATCTATTTTTTAAACTTCGTGTTTTCGACAAAACTGCAACCCAGTCAAGCAGATTATGGGTGATCTTCCGCCTGAAAGATGTAATATTACGTTGCCGTTTCTACATGTGGGTGTGAACTATGCAGGTGCCTTTCTGATTCGAACTACAAAAGGCCGTGGTTATAAAAGCTACAAAGGGTACGTAGCACTGTTCATCTGCATGGCTACTCGCGCAATCAATTTAGAATTAGTCAGTGATCTGACTACTGAATCCTTCATAGCAGCGCTAAAGCGATTTACCTCAGTTCGAGGATGCTGCTCTGATTTATATAGTGATCGAGGCACCACGTTTGTGGGTGCAGATGCCTTACTACAAGAAGAGCATAAGCTGTTTCTTCAGCAACTTCAGGCTGCTGCGCAATATTCGTCTCAAATCGGAATTCAGTGGCACTTTATTCCGCCCGGTGCTCCCAACTTCGGTGGACTGTGGGAAGCCGGCGTTAAAAGTATGAAGATGTTATTGAAGCGTTCGGTCAATATTGCAACGCTAACGTTCGAAGAATTTTATACTGTATTGAAGCAAGTTGAAGGCTGCTTAAACTCCCGGCACTAGCACCACTCTCTGATGATCCGGACGATTTAGCTGCCATAACACCAGGGCATTTTTTAGCTGCAGAGCAATTACCGCCATTCCTGAGCCCAATATTTTAGATGGTCGAATTGGCATAACACGCAGATGGAAACAAATTTCGCAAATGTGCCAAGATTTTTGGAAAAGATGGTCCAGTGAATATCTGCATAATCTTCATGTTCGTACAAAGTGGCAAGAGCCACATAAAAACTTTGAAATAGGCCAGCTAGTCTTAATAAGAGATGAACGGCTTCCTCCCCGACAATGGCTACTAGGACGCATTGTTGAAACACATCCCGGTCCCGATGGCGCAGTTCGAGTCGTTACACTAAAGACGCAGACTTCAACATTGCGACGACCAATTTCCAAAATATCAGTGTTGCCGCTTGAAAATATCCAGACGTCCTAAGACGGTGGGCGGTACGATAAACACGAATAATTATGCATAAAAAATTCAATTTGTAGAAGAAAAGCTTAACGTCATAACCATTATATTATTTGTAGATTTGATTTTAAAAAAAATGTATCTTTAAATATTAACTTTGCAACATTTCAACATTAGGCTGCTTATTACCATTTTGTCGGCTCTCGACAAGGTGGGCGGTAATGTTTAAGATTATATCAAATACAATAACTTTCAGCAATCTTTCGATGCATATTTGAATAATAAACTTACGTTACACAGTCGTGAATTAGCTAAAAAGAGATAAGCGAGTCTACACAAACTCTACATAATGCATTGTGCATAAGTCTTAATTATTGTTCATAGGACAGAGGTCGTTTCAGCTCGTGCTTGTTAGGTTTGGTCGGCTAGTGTTGAACTGAACAGATAGATGCACGCTGCATTGTGTAATTCCAAAACGAACAAAAGAATTATAACTATAGAATAAGTATTGAAATAAAAATAAGATTAAAAATAAATACTGAGATTTGCAAAAGGAAATTGCAATGAAATAAAAGTGCATCAACGTGTAATTTTTACTGTTTGCTGTGGCTTGAAACATCGTGGTAAGCGCTGCGCAATTAATACGAGAATAATTCGTAACAACAATATTGTAATTGAAAAAGTGGGCGGCTCCACGCTATAAAAAGTAACACTTAGTTTTAGCCCCTTCCTGTTAACCGATTGACCTGAGATTTGGTGGACACCTTTACTAACAATGACTATACAATTAATGATTACAAAAGTGGGCTGGGCCACGCCAATAAAAAGTAATATTTAGTTTTAGCAACATTATCCTAAATTTGGTGCACACTTTTACTTTTGATAACTATAAAATTTTGATATTACATAAAAGCGGCTTCGTCATGCCCACATAAAGTAATATTGACTTTTACTTACTATATATTGGTGAACACATAATTTTCATGACCAATTAATCTGATGACATTACGATTATGTGTATTCAGTATTATAGTAAATCACAGATGGCCGCCGCCACAAAATGTTAAATTAGTTATTTGTTTACAAACACCTCAATAATAATATCAAATGAAAAAGTTGACTTCCAATTTCAAATGGCGGCCAGTACGAAATGGGGGCTATATTCATGCATATATATTGTCAGCCGCATCAATATAGGTATTAAAAGATATGGCAACTAGAATGCAGTACTCCACGCAAAAAAGTCCAAATTCAAGGTACAGTCCGAAAACGATCCACCATTTTATTTTAGTCTGATCAATGCCCTATGTTGGTAAGGAGAGTGGTGTGGTGTTGGTACCTGGTACAGAGAAAAAATTATTGTCCAATTTTTTCCAATTAACAGTTTGCTCAGTTTCTTTTGTTGATTTTGATGATTTGAAAACCAAAGATTAAAAATACAATATTTTATCTTATCGCTGAAAAACCTAAAGTTTTTTAGAGTAAGCAGCACTTGTATTGAGAAAAATTATTTACAAAAGAGAACTTTCTGTTTTTGTTCTCTTGATAGACAAACACAACTACATACATACCATGATCCAATAATTAGGTCTATGCCATAATCGTGAAGATGTCAAACAAACCCCATATATAAAAAATGTTGTTTACGTTTTTTATATATGAAGTCTGACATCTTTACGATGGTAGACAATAAACAGCTGTCGAGTTGCATTGAACTGATTATTGGATCATGATACATACGTATATACTTAAGCGGCCTTCAGACTATTAGATTTAGTATTAATACTTGTCAAAAACTCAAATCTTAAGTAAAAATCCAACAATGTGAAAACAAATTGTTATGATTTGTCAAATAATACGTAAAGAAACTTGACAGTATTATGGTATTCGTCATTTTAGAAAATTTTCTAAGCAATCACATTTTTCATTTTATCAGGGTTGTCTATTGCACAAACAAGCATTGGAATAACAAAAACAGTTGTGTATTTGTTTGCCGGCATAAATAAA
>CATQFL010000041.1:0-37500 GCA_956483635.1 Panzeria rudis | reverse complement strand
ATGGATATAAGTCTTTTATATCAAATGAGACTAGTTTATTATTTTCTGTTATCTGTATGCTCCCTATCTTGTTAACTAATTCTGTGGTGTTGGCTATTGTCTGCTTGTTCTCTAGGTCCAAGGTATCCTTCAGTATTGTTTTTAAGTATTTCGTTAGTCTATAGCTCGGAGCTGATTTGTAAATAATTATGGGTCGCATTAGCGTGTTTGGCTTGTGTATCTTCGGTAAAGCGGTCATAGCAGGAGCGGACGGGTTCATATGTGTTAATGAATATGATATGCCTTGTTTTATTACTTTGCTTGCCTTTTTTATTATTTCCTCGACCTTTGCCTGGTATTCGTCTGTAGGATCTGTCCTAATTCCCCTGCATTTAGTATCCACTATTAACTGTTCCGTTTTTCCGATGTACTCATCCTTGTTGATTAATACCGTTGTATTTCCTTTATCTGCTTTCGTTGCCACGATATTGTTAGATTTAAGTTTTTGTTTCAGATTTCTAACTGTTTTGCATTCCTTGTTTGGAATCCTTTTGAAATTGACTTCCTTCTTTATTAATCGTTTGCATGTGTTTCTGGTCTGATCCTGCTCCTCATTTGGTAGCATCGTTATTGCCACTTCTGTGTCCACAATAGTTTGTTATATTTCCTTCTTCTTGTTATTTTCCTGGATGTTGTGCTTTAGCCCTTTCTGTAGTAATTGCGCCTCTTCTGTACTGATTCTAACTTCAGTTAGGTTTAAAAATCTAGTGTGGAAATTGCGTTTTTTTATCTTTTCCTGTTTGTTGATCCTGTTAGTTTCTCTAGTTTTTTGTTCATATTTCTGTATTTTTGTTCCATTGCTTCCGCGTTTCCTGTATTTATTTGGTAAATTATGTCCATCAGTATATCAGTTGGGATTCGTTCTGCCAATTGTAAATTAATGTCTAGTAATTCCGAGTTTGTTACTTGTTTTTTCGTATACAAACCCTGAATTTAAAATTTTACGAAACTTTTTTCCGCTCTTCTCTCAGTTCTCCTACTCGCTACTGTGTTGGTCTTAAGTTTTATTCTAGCGTATTTTGGTGTGACATTCAATGCGAGGCCTTGTTCTATTTTAAGTATGTTCCGTTGACGTAGTTTGTAAAGGTTTAAAAGTCCGATTGTGCCGAAGTTGTGAGCCTGACAGGCATTTGTTGAGTGTTTTTCTTCCGACGGGGTTTTTTTTTTGAATTTGGAACGATTTTCCGTCATCCCACGGCAAATTTGGTTTGTAAACAGACCGGTTTCGGCTATGTACCATTTTCAGTGTTCTATTGAATACTAAATCGTTTTTCTGTTGTCCGTTGTTTCTTTTATAATTCGCTTGTATACCTAATTTTCTTCCTTGACCCCTTTGTATTCTGCTCCCTATTTCTCTCTCTCCCGCCTCTATATGATTTTGTGTGTCTCTACCTGCTATCTGTTTCTCTTACTATTATGTTTGTGTTTAATATTTTGTTTATAATCTGCTCTATTAGTTATCAGTTGTTTTATCATTACGTAGGTAATAATCCGTAATTGTACGTTTCTGGGTAATCCTTTTGTCTTGTTCATTTTCTACTACGTTGCCTGGAATATTGTTTTCTTTTGTGTAAAAATATTTTAATAATTCAAATATTACGCCTGAAGCAGTGTTTATTTGTTCATTTATTATTCTTCCGTCAAATATTTTTTTGTTTGTATATTTCTATGTTCTCTAATACCTTCAGTGGCCGTCCTTTATGTTGTAAATGTAATAGTTTAAATGTTTTTCTAATATGTCCTGTTGTACATTTGTTGTCGAATATGTGGTTTGCGAAATTCGATTCTGGTGTTATTCCTGGTTCTCTCAGTTTCTTGTTGTAGTCTCTCATGTGCTCGCGAAATCTTGTTTTTATCTTTCTTCCAGTTTGTTCGATATAACTGTGTTGGCATGTGCAAGTTAATTTGTACACTCCTTGTTTATCTAGGAAGTTTCGTTTGTTCTGTTTTGTAGTATTCTACCCAAGCTGTTTCTTGTTTGGAATGCCGTGTTAATGTTGCGTTTTCTAAAAAATTATACCAGTTTATGTGTTGATTTTCCCATATACGTAAAGTTAGCCCAGGTTTTCCTTTCTTGTTCCTGTGCTCCGTTCCGTTTCTTAGTTGCTTCGATATCCTTTCTAATGTTTTAAACTAGGTCTTTTTTATATCCGTTGTTTTCCGCTATTTTATATATTATTCCTATCTCTTACATATAGGCCTCACGTGTTAGGGGTAGTCCTTCAAATCCACAGAATTAGTTAACAAGATAGGGAGCATACAGACAACAGAAAATACTAAACTAGTCTCATTTGATATAAAAGACTTATATCCATCCATCAATCCCAACAACAGAGACCATAAACATTCTACATAAAACACTACTCAATAGAACAGAAGACGTGGAATTTTCAATGCAACTCGCAAGCACGCACATTGGAGCAAAATTACTTGAAATTTAATAATAGCATATATAAGCAAATCAACGGATTAGGAATGGGAAATCCAATATCAGCAATACTCATGGAGTATTTATGCAAAACTTAGAAGAGAAATACGTAGAGGACTTAAAAACCAATTTTGGGGTAACATTCTATGCAAGATACGTGGACGATATTATATGTGTACTAGAAGGAAATATGGAGGAGCAAATTCTGGATCTACTGAACAAGCAACACAAAAACATAAAATTTACAATGGAAGTGGAAGAGAACGAAAGGATAAATTACCTAGACCTAACGATCAGGGCAAACAAGAGCTTAAATAGTATGGAATACGAAGTATACAGAATACCAACTGCTACAGATACAATAATACATAATTGATCAAACCATCCTCAACAACATAAAAACGCAGCAATTAGGCAATTAATAACGAGACTTGAACGAATACCCCTAACACGTGAGGCCTATATGAAATATATAGGAATAATATATAACATAGCGGAAAACAACGGATATAAAAAAGACCTAGTTGACAAGATTAGAAAGGATATCGAACCAAGTAAGAAACGGAACAGAGAACAGGAACAAGAAAGGAAAACCTGGGCTACCTTTACGTATATGGGAAAATCAACATATAAAATGGCAAAAGTTTTTAGAAAATACAACATTAACACGGCATTTCAAACAAGAAACAACTTGGGTAGAATACTGCAAAACAGAACAAACGAAACAGACTTCCTAGATAAACAAGGAGTGTACAAATTAACTTGCACATGCCAACACAGTTATATCGGACAAACTGGAAGAAATATAAGAACAAGATTTCGCGAGCACATAAGAGACTACAACAAGAAACTGAGAGAACCAGGAATAACACCAGAATCGAATTTCGCAAACCACATATTCGACAACAAATGTACACCAGGACATATTAGAAAAACAGTTAAACTATTACATTCACAACATAAAGGACGGCGACTGAACGTATCAGAGACATAGAAATATGCAAACAAAAAATATTTGACGGAAGAATAATAAATGAACAAATAAACACTGCTTCAGACGTAATATTTGAACCAATAAAATATTTTTGCTGTAGCGAAAAATTGTATAGTATAGTGCGTGTTTTGAATATCACACGGCTGTGAATCATATGTGATTTTAAAATCAACAATGGTTATGCTAGGGGTGTCAGACGTGCTCTTTTAAAGAGTACATGTACCCCTTTCTAAAAAATGTGACATTAAAACAAGGTAGTCCAAGAGAGCACGCAAAAGTGCTCTATTGCTCTTTTTTTATTTTGCATAACAAAATTTACTGCACGCTATAAATGAATAAAAATTTATTTATGGCTAAAATTATTTTTACACTCTCTTTAGTTTCGTTGTTTTTGAGTCTTAGAGAAAAAAATTATGCAATGCATAAAATAATATGTATTTGCCTTTGTTCTTTTTCATTATCTACAACAAAATGAAACTTTTGTCATGACCTTTACTGCAAAAACAGTCGAAATTTAAAATTCTATGGATACGTTTTGCTTAATTATATCTTTTTTAAAGTTTAGGATTTTTTAAGAGGCTGGTTCACCGATTTCTTCATAACTTGGAAACGAGTAGTTCAATTTTATTACAAAACACAGTAAAAAACTTACAATAAAATTACGCTTAAGCCGTTTAAACACATTTTTATTGATTTTCAAAGTGAAGCTACCTAATTTTTGCAAAAATTGCGAATAATTATACTCTAAGACAAATAAATTGTTTAAAATAAATACGTTCTAACAAACGATTCTGTGATATATATATATATATATATATATATATATATATATATATATATATATATATATATATATATATATATATATATATATATATATATATATATTATATATATATATATATATATATATATATATATATATATATATATATATATATATATATATATATATATATATATATATATATATATATATATATATATATATATATATATATATATATATATATATATATATATATATATATATATATATATATATATATATATATATATATATATATATATATATATATATATATATATATATATATATATATATATATATATATATATATATATATATATATATATATAAAATTTCTTTATTTGGTTTAAGATTCGCTTTGCTTTGACATCGTACAATGATATTGCAAAAAGAAAGTGCTTGCATTATTTGTAGATGTCGTAGTAGCGAGCCTACTTGGTATGATTGTGCCTTGATCGAAAGCTTCTTGTTAAAGGCGCTTTCACATTGTAATACAAGCTTTGAGATTTTTATGAGATTTTGTAAGACGAAAATCAAATCAAAATCAGTCTGACTGTCAAAAAATCTTAAAGAAAATTTTCTCATAACATCTTCTTTCTACACTATCACATTCCAAATAAAACGTAACCTAAATCATTTGCAATAAACCACATTTTTTCATTCTTCTTTTTCTTTATTTATGCCGGCAAACAAATACACAACTGTTTTTGTTATTCCAATGCTTGTTTGTGCAATAGACAACCCTGATAAAATGAAAAATGTGATTGCTTAGAAAATTTTCTAAAAATGACGAATACCATAATACTGTCAAGTTTCTTTACGTATTATTTGACAAATCATAACAATTTGTTTTCACATTGTTGGATTTTTACTTAAGATTTGAGTTTTTGACAAGTATTAATACTAAATCTAATAGTCTGAAGGCCGCTTAAGTATATACGTATGTATCATGATCCAATAATCAGTTCAATGCAACTCGACAGCTGTTTATTGTCTACCATCGTAAAGATGTCAGACTTCATATATAAAAAACGTAAACAACATTTTTTATATATGGGGTTTGTTTGACATCTTCACGATTATGGCATAGACCTAATTATTGGATCATGGTATGTATGTAGTTGTGTTTGTCTATCAAGAGAACAAAAACAGAAAGTTCTCTTTTGTAAATAATTTTTCTCAATACAAGTGCTGCTTACTCTAAAAAACTTTAGGTTTTTCAGCGATAAGATAAAATCTTGTATTTTTTACTCTTTGGTTTTCAAATCATCAAAATCAACAAAAGAAACTGAGCAAACTGTTAATTGGAAAAAATTGGACAATAATTTTTTCTCTGTACCAGGTACCAACACCACACCACTCTCCTTACCAACATAGGGCATTGATCAGACTAAAATAAAATGGTGGATCGTTTTCGGACTGTACCTTGAATTTGGACTTTTTCGCGTGGAGTACTGCATTCTAGTTGCCATATCTTTTAATACCTATATTGATGCGGCTGACAATATATATGCATGAATATAGCCCCCATTTCGTACTGGCCGCCATTTTGAAATTGGAAGTCAACTTTTTCATTTGATATTATTATTGAGGTGTTTGTAAACAAATAACTAATTTAACATTTTGTGGCGGCGGCCATCTGTGATTTACTATAATACTGAATACACATAATCGTATTGTCATCAGATTAATTGGTCATGAAAATTATGTGTTCGCCAAATATATAGTAAGTAAAAGTCAATATTACTTTATGTGGGCATGACGAAGCCGCTTTTATGTAATATCAAAATTTTATAGTTATCAAAAGTAAAAGTGTGCACCAAATTTAGGATAATGTTGCTAAAACTAAATATTACTTTTTATTGGCGTGGCCCAGCCCACTTTTGTAATCATTAATTGTATAGTCATTGTTAGTAAAGGTGTCCACCAAATCTCAGGTCAATCGGTTAACAGGAAGGGGCTAAAACTAAGTGTTACTTTTTATAGCGTGGAGCCGCCCACTTTTTCAATTACAATATTGTTGTTACGAATTATTCTCGTATTAATTGCGCAGCGCTTACCACGATGTTTCAAGCCACAGGAAATAGTAAAAATTACACGTTGATGCACTTTTATTTCATTGCAATTTCCTTTTGCAAATCTCGGTATTTATTTTTAATCTTATTTTTATTTCAATACTTATTCTATAGTTATAATTCTTTTGTTCGTTTTGGAATTACACAATGCAGCGTGCATCTATCTGTTCAGTTCAACACTAGCCGACCAAACCTAACAAGCACGAGCTGAAACGACCTCTGTCCTATGAACAATAATTAAGACTTATGCACAATGCATTATGTAGAGTTTGTGTAGACTCGCTTATCTCTTTTTAGCTAATTCACGACTGTGTAACGTAAGTTTATTATTCAAATATGCATCGAAAGATTGCTGAAAGTTATTGTATTTGATATAATCTTAAACATTACCGCCCACCTTGTCGAGAGCCGACAAAATGGTAATAAGCAGCCTAATGTTGAAATGTTGCAAAGTTAATATTTAAAGATACATTTTTTTTTTAAATCAAATCTACAAATAATATAATGGTTATGACGTTAAGCTTTTCTTCTACAAATTAAATTTTTTATGCATAATTATTCGTGTTTATCGTACCGCCCACCGTCTTAGGACGTCTGGATATTTTCAAGCGGCAACACTGATATTTTGGAAATTGGTCGTCGCAATGTTGAAGTCTGCGTCTTTAGTGTAACGACTCGAACTGCGCCATCGGGACCGGGATGTGTTTCAACAATGCGTCCTAGTAGCCATTGTCGGGGAGGAAGCCGTTCATCTCTTATTAAGACTAGCTGGCCTATTTCAACGTTTTTATGTGGCTCTTGCCACTTTGTACGAACATGAAGATTATGCAGATATTCACTGGACCATCTTTTCCAAAAATCTTGGCACATTTGCGAGTTATGCCAATTCGACCATCTAAAATATTGGGCTCAGGAATGGCGGTAATTGCTCTGCCAGCTAAAAAATGCCCTGGTGTTATGGCAGCTAAATCGTCCGGATCATCAGAGAGTGGTGCTAGTGGCCGGGAGTTTAAGCAGCCTTCAACTTGCTTCAATACAGTATAAAATTCTTCGAACGTTAGCGTTGCAATATTGACCGAACGCTTCAATAACATCTTCATACTTTTAACGCCGGCTTCCCACAGTCCACCGAAGTTGGGAGCACCGGGCGGAATAAAGTGCCACTGAATTCCGATTTGAGACGAATATTGCGCAGCAGCCTGAAGTTGCTGAAGAAACAGCTTATGCTCTTCTTGTACTAAGGCATCTGCACCCACAAACGTGGTGCCTCGATCACTATATAAATCAGAGCAGCATCCTCGAACTGAGGTAAATCGCTTTAGCGCTGCTATGAAGGATTCAGTAGTCAGATCACTGACTAATTCTAAATTGATTGCGCGAGTAGCCATGCAGATGAACAGTGCTACGTACCCTTTGTAGCTTTTATAACCACGTCCTTTTGTAGTTCGAATCAGAAAGGGACCTGCATAGTCCACACCCACATGTAGAAACGGCAACGTAATATTACATCTTTCAGGCGGAAGATCACCCATAATCTGCTTGACTGGGTTGCAGTTTTGTCGAAAACACGAAATGCAATTTTTTATGACTTTCTTAACGCTAGTGCGTCCATCAATCACCCAAAATTGACGTCGTGCTGCTGCTAGTGTGGCTTGAGTTCCTCCATGCATAGCACGTTGATGAGCATTCAATATTATCAAAGTCGTAAGTGGATTTGTTTTTGGTAAAATCATTGGACATTTTTCATTAAACGGTATGGTTGCATTCTTTAGTCTACTATTGATTCGCAGAATGTTATCAGAATCCAAGGTCGGATTTAGTTTTAAAAGTTTATTGCGTCTGTTTATTGGCCTTTTTTTGTTGTAAGGCAAGAATCTCTTCACGAAATTCAATAAGTTGAACTGAACTTACTAAACGTTTAAGTGATATATATTTTTCTGACCAGTCGCAAAATATATTTGAGTTCGTTGAGGTTTTTCTGCAACGCTTGTAAAACCGAAAACACCATGCCACGACCGCAAGCAATTTATTTAAACCTGAAAACCGTTCAAGGAGATAATATAGATTAGGTATGACTTGTGTAGTTAACGCTTGTATGTCTTTTGCCTCAGGAACTGCCTTTGGAGCATTAAATGCAAACGAAGGCCATTGAGGTTTTTCTAAAACCAACCACGACGGCCCGTGCCACCACTGAGTGTATTCAATAAGCTGCTGCACGGATATACCCCTAGAAGCACAATCTGCCGGGTTTTCGTCTGTGGGAATATAATTCCAGTCGTTAGTATTTGTAAATTCTTGTATAAATGCCACTCGGTTGGCAACAAACTCTTTTAATCTTTTTGGGTGTGACCGAATCCAGCACAGCACCGTTGTCGAATCGGTCCAGAAAACTGATAATGTGTCATATAAGGAAAATGCGTCTTTTACCTTTTTTAACAGCTTTGTAGCAAGGACAGCTGCACACAACTCTAGTCGCGGAATAGTTAGTTTTTTAAGAGGTGAAACTTTTGTTTTTGCTATAACCAAATTCACTGAAGCGACGTTTTCTCTTACTACTCTTACATAGACGCATGCAGCATAAGCAGACTGAGAAGCATTAGCAAAGGTGTGAAATTCAATTGTGCTGTCATTTGTAATTTTTAACCATCGTTGTATACGCAAGTTAGGTAGCTGTTGTAATTCCCTCCGGAAACATCCCCAAAAATTTTCGAGTTCTGGAGGCAAGTGGTCGTTCCAATCGAGCCCCGCTAACCAAAGTTGCTGTAAACATATTTTGCCTCTTATAACAACCGGTGCTAGGAAACTAAGGGGGTCAAATATTTTACATAACTCAGAAAGCATTTGTCGTTTTGTAAACTCAGACCTATTGTAGTCGAAATGAATTTTGAAACCGAAATGGTCGGATTGCTTATGCCAAACTAACCCTAATGCTTTGGCCTCATTTTCTAAAGAAAGTTCCAATGTGTCGTGTTGTGCCAGATCTGCCACCAGTAATGCTGCTAATAATTCTTGTGAATTTGAATTAAATTTTCGCAAATGAAATCCTGCAGTTTTTAGAAGTTCCTTTAACTCTTGGAGCTTACTAAGTGCATCAGCTAAATTTTCGACACCAGATAAAGCATCATCTACATAAAATTCAGTTTTAATAATATTTGAGGCAGCTGGAAACCGTTGTTCTTCTTCATTAACCAAGGTGTGCAATACTTTGATGGCAAGATACGGCGCGCAATTAGTGCCATACGTTACTATTAATAATCGAAAATTAATTGGTGGTGCAGATGTTGAAGGACGCCACAGTATACGTTGCAAATCGGCATCACTGTCGTTCACCAAAATCTGGCGGTACATCTTTTTGATGTCGCCAGTGAATGCCACTCGATAACGTCTCCAATTTAATGTTACATCTGTTGGATCTCTTTGTAACTTTGGTCCCACATGGAGGCAGTCATTTAACGATACGTTAGAAGGCCCGCGGCATGACGCATTAAACACAACCCGAAGTTTCGTTGTAGAGCTTGACTCCTTATAAACTCCGTGATGCGGAAGATAACAATTTGGTTTCGTGTTGTCATCGTCTGAAGCCAGCTCCATGCGGCCCAACTCACGATATTCGTTTAGAAAGTCGGTATACAGCTGATGCATACGTGGATCTTGTGCTAAACGACGTTGTACATGGTTTAAGGATAAAAGAGCTTTTTCTTTACTGCCTGACAGTTTCGACAAATTGGCATCTGGGTTAATAGGAAGCCTGACAATATAGCGCCCACTGTCGCTTCTAGCATGTGTACGAGCAAAAAATTCTTCGCAGAAATTTTCGTCAGGTGATAATTGTTGCGTAAATCCGATTTCCTCGACTTCCCAAAATTTTCGTATAGTGTCACACAAATCATGTTGTGTAAAGCAACAATTTTTTACGTTCATTGTAGTCGATACGCCTCCAAAAATAACCCAGCCTAATTGGGTGTTTTGCGCAATGAAATTGTTCGTGCTACTGCGCTTTATATCTTTTTTAATTATTGACGCATAATCTGATGCGCTGAGAATCATATCAATTGCTCCAGGTTTATTGAATTTTGAGTCGGCTAACTTTAAATGTAAAAATTCCCGTAGGTCATCATCAGGTATAGGCAGTGTTGGAGTTGCATTACCTACTCGAGTTAAAACTAAAGCTTCAATATTCATTCGAAACTGTGACGTTAATGACTGTAATTTGAAAAATACTGTGCTTTTTGAAGTTGCCAATTGTTCACCATTTGCACCGTAAATGGAGACTTTATTTAGGTTACGTCGTAACTGCAACTGATTGGCAGCAAATTCACTAAGAAACGTTGCTTCTGCACCACTGTCGATCAGAGCACGCAGTTGTAGCCGTTGACCTGTCTCGCTATGAGCTTCAACAACCGCTGTACCCAACAGCACTTTTGGTACCGAACTGTTTTTAGGTAGACGAACATTATGTGTTGCAATCGAATCGCCAGCTTCAGTCCTGAGACTTTTGCTTTGTGTATAATTTTGCTCACCATGCAACGAAGTGTGATGCATTGCCTGACATTTTTGACAACGACCTTGAGAAGGGCATGCACGAATTGAATGCCCTTGTCGTAAACAATTAAAGCATAATTTGTGTTGAATAACAATATCGCGTTTTTGTGGCAGTATAAGACGTTTAAATGAATTACAATATGATAATAAATGCTTACCAGAGCAATGATGACAATGTTGTGTTGTTGTTGTTGTGTGCATAGTTTTCACACAGGGTTTCGACTTACTGAGCGCATCTTTTGATGACTTTACGTTACTCTTGGTTGCCGCTGTTCTTTGAAACATTTCCAAGGATTGGATTCGACCGTCTAAAAATTCTTTTAGCACTGAATATTTTGGCAAATCTTCATTAGGTTTAATCGACAGCTCCCACGCCTTTCTTGTTTCAGTATCTAACTTGTTGACCATCAAATAAACGAGCCAATCATCCCAATGAGTAACTGGACGTTCGAGTTGTTCAAGTGCTCGTAGTGCAGCAGTTACACCATCACTCAATATGCGTAAACTTGTAGCGGACTCCGTTTGCGCAGCTGGTAAATTAATGATCTGCGTAAGAAATGAATTAACAATTATTCGTTTGTTTTCATATTTCTTTAATAATAGATCCCAGGCAACGAAAAAATTTGTGTCTGTAGTTGCAATATTGTCTAAGACATGGGCTGCGTCGCCAACGAGAGCATCCTTTAAATATTGCAGCTTTTGTGTACTTGTAAGATGCCTATTTGATTTGACAACTGACACAAAAAGGTCTTTGAATGGAAACCAATTAAGAAAATCCCCATCAAAGGATGGTATTTTGATAGTAGGCAAATGTGTTGTTGACGAAATAGTGGCTGGACTGGCTGGAGTGGCCTGTTGAATGCTGGTACTAGTGGTGGCAGTCGAAGTATTATTTGTATTCAGCTGTTCTAATTGATCAGTAAATTCGCCCAATGTTTCACAATATGCATTTTCGACGTCGGCATAATCCGTATCATTAATTAAGAGTTGAACGTGGTCGCTTACCGTCTGGTCCGCAGCTTGTTCATTTACCTCTGCAATTAAAGTATATCGTGCATTGCAATATTTTTGCCAATAGTCTTCCAGCAGTTTTAACCGTACTTGAATAAATCCCGCAGTTTGCTTAGCCTTAGCTGTTTTCCTGGTATTAGCGCGAAAATTCTGAATTGCGCTACGGTACATAGTTATCTTTTCTTCAGACGGCATGTTGATAATCAACTTTTAATTTCACACGTAAATTTCTTTATTTTATTTTTTAAATGTGTAATAGCCAAATTACAATTGATAAAAAAAATGTGAAGAAAACAGCTGTGGAGCAAATGTTAATATTAACAGACACTGAAGTGGTTGACAGATTAAGCAATCTTAGATGTTATTCTGCTATTAACGAATAGATGGCGCTCAATATAAAAATGTAAATGTTAAAGTTTGATGTTAACTGTGTCACTCGAAAACACTATGTGGCGTTGCTAATTAAGATGAAGATGATGATTTGAGTTTAACTGGAATGCCAATTAAATGGTAAAGTACGTCGAAAGAGTGAGACAATGAGCCTTTTGTACTTCGAGACAGCCATAAAGATCGCCACTCTTCCCCGCAAGGGAAGCCAAAAAATGTTACGAATTATTCTCGTATTAATTGCGCAGCGCTTACCACGATGTTTCAAGCCACAGCAAACAGTAAAAATTACACGTTGATGCACTTTTATTTCATTGCAATTTCCTTTTGCAAATCTCAGTATTTATTTTTAATCTTATTTTTATTTCAATACTTATTCTATAGTTATAATTCTTTTGTTCGTTTTGGAATTACACAATGCAGCGTGCATCTATCTGTTCAGTTCAACACTAGCCGACCGAACCTAACAAGCACGAGCTGAAACGACCTCTGTCCTATGAACAATAATTAAGACTTATGCACAATGCATTATGTAGAGTTTGTGTAGACTCGCTTATCTCTTTTTAGCTAATTCACGATTGTGTAACGTAAGTTTATTATTCAAATATGCATCGAAAGATTGCTGAAAGTTATTGTATTTGATATAATCTTAAACAATTGTATACTCGTGGTAAGTAAATGTGTCCACCAAATTTCAGATCAATTGGTTAACAGGAAGAGTCTAAAATTAAATATTACATTTTATGGGCGTGGCTCAGCCGACTTTTCTAATAACAATATTAAATCGTCATTAAAATTAAAGTCGCTTACAAAATTTCAGATCAATCGGTCAACAGGAAGGTGGTAGATTCTCAATTATATATTAGATTTGAACCAAACACCACAAACTACAGTCGCGCTCAGACTCCACAAACACGGTAAGCTAAAGAAAACCATTCAGGGCCATTATTACAACTCGGTTTTAGTTATAATTAGCACTTTATCGGACGGATAAACAGTTTCTCATTATTACAACTTCGATTTAACCTAAAAATGTGGGACAACTTACCGGCAAGTTTATTCTTCCTATATCATTTATCGGTCCACATTTTCGCAAACTGCCATAATTGCTTCTTTATCAAGTAAACACCAAGACGTATCTAACAGGTGAACTGGATTGATGAAATTATCACAATTTTGTCACTATATGGAGCTTCCCTTCTTTACGGTATTAGAAATTTCGTTACAGAGCTACCTGCGCTGATAATTCCACCCATCTTTAAAAATTTTTGACAACTGTAGTGTAGTTTCTACAACAAAAGTATTCTTGTTGTAGACTTGTGTGTACCTGATATCTGTACCATTGTAAATACATATGTATGACGTTGCCACTTGTGCTCTGGTATAGCTATACTTTGAAAAAGATAATTTTTATTTTACAGGCAAGTTGTAATAATGAAAAATTGTTGCAGGTCAGTTTACCGATCAGTTCTGCTAATTATGCCAGTAACTATTTACAATTTTACAGCTGAGTTGTAATAATGGCCCTAAATAAAATAGAAACAATCACACTAAGGAATTCTTTGAAATTTCTTTTAATTATGACCAAATTCTAAATTTGTGACATATTTTGAAAATTGCAATAAAAAGAAAGCCCTAAAGTATGCTTCGAAATTTTAGTAGTAGTGTTTTGTCGCTTGTACCGTCTTGTCGTGTGAATTTATGTCTCACTTGTCGTGTTATAATACAATTACAAATACTTTGCAATATACATACATACTTACATACATAATAAGAAACAAAAAAACCATTCCAAACAAAACAATAAATAAATACCGCAAAATAAAACAACAACGGCTTAGCAAAATTAAGCTGAAACATATAAAACAAAATAGTAGCAACAACAGATAAAACAATTAGCCAATTCACAAAGTCTTCTAAAATGATAAGTAATAAAGTACTATTTAAGGCCAAATAGCACTATTGTGAACGGCCTGTTGTATTACCATATAAATATTTCGGGGATTCACAAGGTAGTCATAAAGTCATATGTTTTAAAATAATAACACGAAAATATATGACTGTTGTGAGCAACCCCTCACAAGTTAGTGTGCTATTTCAAATTTGTATCAGCTGCTAAAAAAGCAATTACACATAAATAATTGAAATCAGAATGCTAAGAACAAGTGACAAAATTTAAATAATAGCCAGTTTGTTTTTAAATTATTCAACTTGTTAATAAAGTAAATAAAACCCAGCTGAATATCTTTTAAACTCTTAGTTTTTAATTAAAGTAAAAACAAATTTCAACGCACACAGAAAGTGAAATACATAAACGAAACCAGCTGTTGCCGGCGACTGAGCCGACTAATTTTCCACGCGGCTGCTAGTAGAAAAATGTTAGTTGGCTGCCAGCCAGCTAAAGTATACAAACAAAATTTTCTCACTTGCATATTTTTAAATGTCTCGATTTTTTATTTTTACTTGTTACACAGCTATAAAAATATAACTAAATGTGAAGTCATAAAACTGTGAACAGTTTTAGGACATACTTTACTGCATATTACATACATTCATTAGCACTCCTTTGAAAGAAGCTGTGAATGATCAAAAAAGTAAATTTGGTTTTGCTGGTCAAGTAAAAGCTGGTGTTAGTTATGATGTAACTCCAGAAGTCAAACTTTATGCTGGAGCTCGTTATTTCGGTTCTTTTGGTGCTCATTTTGATAAAGATTCGGCGGCGGTTTGTAAATATTATCAACGGCTCGACGAAAGAGTTTCGGTCGTTCGGCTCAGATTTTTACTGTGTAGTTATGACAAAATAATAAACAGCACAAAAAGTCTTATTATTTTATAACTTTTTTGTTTGAAGCACAACAGCAATGTTTTTAAACTATCTTAAAATATTAGCACTTTATGACATTATGACATGATAAGACACCTTGTGAATACCCCAATTGCCATAAACGTTAAAAGTAATATAAAATAATAGGTATGTTTGCTTACTGTTATAGTAAAAGTAACAAGCAGTAAACGAGTAATTACTGAGTAAACTGAAAACTTACTCTCAAAAAAAAAAAGATTTGCCCATAGAAGCACGGGAACGGAATAATTTTTAAAATTCGTAAGATTAGGAAAACAACAGAGGCAAATAAATGAAGAGTTGAAAAACATTCTCCACTTTTGAAGTTTCTAAAAAGTTTGTTTCTTATTTAAAGGTATAAATTCTGTTGACAAACTAAAACTTTCATAATAATTATTAGCTTTTTATATTTGTCCAGTTTTATTTCAATTTATTCTTTCTTCGATAATTTTTTCGAACGTAGCTAATGTTGAAAATAAATTATTGCTTTGAATTTGTAAACAACTTTATAAACAGTTGACTAAATAGCATACTGAAAAACATAGGTAACAAAATAGTATTGTCCTATAACATTTTTATATGAAAAATATCAACAACATTTTTAGACAGTCATAAAATTTTACCAAATATTACAAATAGGACGCAATAGTACACTTTGTGAATTGGCTAAATATCAACAGTGTCAACAAAATAATAGTGACGGCATTTTAAAACCAGTATTGGCACTTCGGGGCGAATGGCCAGATCAGGGCTTATATGGATCTTTGTTAATGTCATTGCGACATCTTCCTACACCCTATTCGTTTAACTATGTATATCAGTGCCATTGTACTAGTTGTTGTTCGGCTGCTTGATGGTGAAGGTATAGCACTGACCATCAGCCAGCCACCAAACAACAATCATTAATTTTGGTACTGGTATTGTTAAATATACTTTTTATTTGATCTTTTACCCAGTAGTTATGGCAGACCGTTGTAGAATAGATTTTTGCAATATACGTGGCATAAGATCGAATTTTTTTCTCCGTATATGCTCACGTTTGTCTCCATCGCCCATATGTTTTCGCCTTATGTGAGACTCAGGTATCTGAGAATGCTGATCCACAGGATTTTCACTTACATGGGTATCAACTACTATCGCTTTTTCATTTCTATCGGGGCCTTGTAATTTACATACGTAATGAAGTTGCTTACCAGTGCCAGAAACCGTTAGGCATGTCTGATGCTGAATTTAGCTGTCTCTGGGCTAAATTCAAAAACAGGGCACACTATTTACATTTCGGCTCCATATCGAAGATACTGGATAGTTGTCCGAATAGCGAATATTCACAATTCATCCTGGCTGTGCCATTCGAGCCATACGACTTCAGAAGGCCAATATGCTGAGTTGTTCGCTGCGTACAACCACCTAGCGCAATTTGTGAATGAGCCAACACACATCTCGTTTGTTGTAGGGCACCAACACAATACTCTTGACCTTTTTCTAACTTCACACCCTGAAAAGTTTGAAGTGGGTGTTAATTCGCCTCTCGGCAACTCGGATCATTGCATCATTTCCGCCTCCTTTTCGTTCTCAAGTCTTCGTAACGTCTCACAAACAGCTACGAGACGCTTAAAATATATCTACGAAGGGACTTTTTGGGCTGATCTCAACGACTTTTTCCGGCATTTTATCTGGAAACTGTGTTTCCTAGACAATAATGTCAATGCCATGGCGAAAATGATTGAAAACACCATTTTGCTGGGGATGAAAATGAAAGCTTTCATTCCATCCAAGCAAATCCAGATCAAACCCAGAGCGAAGTCGTGGTTTAATCAGACATGCAAAAATGCAGTCAGATCCAGAGAGGAAGCATTCAGTATCTGGCGTAGTAACAAAAACGCAGATACTGATTCGCTGCGCAAAAGGGCAAGATCTTCGTGCGCCATAATACTAAGGCGCGAAAAAGCTTTGTACGAGCAGCGTCTTCTTGCTAAAGTGCTTGCTACCCCTTGGAGTAGTAAGAGCTTTTGGTCATTCGTTAAAAGAGTAAAGGAGTAAAGAGTAATGCTAGTTCTTCAATTCAGACTCTTTTAAAGGATGACCAAGTACTCACTGACCCGGTTGATAAAGCTAACCTTCTGGCTGAATTATTTGCAAGTAATTCTCACTTGCCGGAATGCACTCAGCCACTCCTCATACTCCAAAGAGTATCTGTAACTATGCCAAAGATATTCTTTCGAGCGCTGGCGGTTAAAAAGGTTTTAAGAAATCTCAGCATAAACAAGTCTCCTGGGTCGGTTGGCATTCCAGCATTGGTCTTGAAGCAGTGCTCTTTGACCATTGGCAACCCTCTTCAGCACTTTGTACCATGAGGGTGAATTTTCATCGTGTTGGAAGGTTGCTAATGTAACGCAAGGGAGAGGCTACTAACCCTGAAAATTACCGCCCAATAGCAATTTGTTCTGCCCTATCGAAGGTGATGGAAAGTATGGTGAACTTCCATCTTGTGAAGTATTTGGAGTCCAACAGCTAACTCAACGACCGTTAGTATGGCTTTCGTAGGGGACGCTCTACGGGCGACTTACTGTCATTCCTCTCGGAAAGATGGTGCCACTCCATACATCACTTTGGCGAAAGTAAGGTGGTGGCTCTAGATATTTTAAAGGCATTTGATAGAGTATGGCATGGGGCACTCTTGTCAAAACTTGTTGGTCCCCATGTGGTAGGGATCAGTCCGAATTCTAACACTTCCTATGAAGCTGATCAGTCCCTTTTCCATGGGGATGGCCTAGGATGTGGTTACTTGATACTTTGTATGCACCATTTGACTTGGTACTTAGCTATCTTATGGATACCTAATCGGTGTAGAATAATATAAATTATATATTATTATTCCGATATTTAGCTGCAATTGATTAACAATAGAAAGTTTATTTATTTGTTTTTATTGTTATATAAGCAAGTAGAAATTGTATTTTATTTTTAAGCGGAGACTTTGATGGAACTCGAACCGACAACCTCTGGCATGACAGGCTACAACACTAAGCACTCGACCATAGGGCAACTTATATTTCAATATTATAAATACAAATTAATCTATAATTTGAAGTTTGGCTTTTCTACCCTCTATAATTTGAACTGATAATGTGAACGTGTTTATGTTTTTGCTTTTTTTTTAACTTTATTCAAGGTCTTGTTAATTTAGATTTTTTTTATTTCCGTTTTCAGAACTTAAGTTCTTGTTAATATAAACTCTCCAGTACTTCAACTTTTTGTCCGGTTCCTTGAATTTAAAATGATCGAGAGTCGACTGTATTACGATTTAATAATTTCAAGGTTCATTCCCGAAAAATTCCAATAGTGGTTTAAATATCAGAAAATTAGGACCCAAAATATCGCAAAAATTGCAAGTTTGGACTTGGCGTACCTAATCTATTAGAAACGATACATTTTTAAAGTATCTTATTAGTTCTGAATCATTTTGATTGGTTTTATATACTAAATCAGTCCGAATTCTAACACTTCCTATGAAGCTGATCAGTCCCTTTTCCATGGGGATGGCCTAGGATGTGGTTACTTGATACTTTGTATGCACCATTTGACTTGGTACTTAGCTATCTTATGGATACCTAATCGGTGTAGAATAATATAAATTATATATTATTATTCCGATATTTAGCTGCAATTGATTAACAATAGAAAGTTTATTTATTTGTTTTTATTGTTATATAAGCAAGTAGAAATTGTATTTTATTTTTAAGCGGAGACTTTGATGGAACTCGAACCGACAACCTCTGGCATGACAGGCTACAACACTAAGCACTCGACCATAGGGCAACTTATATTTCAATATTATAAATACAAATTAATCTATAATTTGAAGTTTGGCTTTTCTACCCTCTATAATTTGAACTGATAATGTGAACGTGTTTATGTTTTTGCTTTTTTTTTAACTTTATTCAAGGTCTTGTTAATTTAGATTTTTTTTATTTCCGTTTTCAGAACTTAAGTTCTTGTTAATATAAACTCTCCAGTACTTCAACTTTTTGTCCGGTTCCTTGAATTTAAAATGATCGAGAGTCGACTGTATTACGATTTAATAATTTCAAGGTTCATTCCCGAAAAATTCCAATAGTGGTTTAAATATCAGAAAATTAGGACCCAAAATATCGCAAAAATTGCAAGTTTGGACTTGGCGTACCTAATCTATTAGAAACGATACATTTTTAAAGTATCTTATTAGTTCTGAATCATTTTGATTGGTTTTATATACTAAATTATAATACCGGTAGTATATCGGTAGTAGAATTTCGGTAGCGGTATATAGAAATACCGATATAGGTCAAATACCGCTATCGCTACCAAAGTAAAAATAATGCGTCACATCTAGCAAATAACTCACATCCGTATAGAATTGTTGGTAACAAATAGCTTTTTGCTAGAAGTATTCTTATACGAAAAGGAGTGCAGTGTTGTGCTTTCCAGAGAGTTCTAAGCATTGAATACGTACGAGCGCAAACATTTCTTCCTTCCAACTCAAGTTATTATTAAAAATAATGCCAAAATGTTTTGTTGTTTTACTGATGGCAGTGGGCTGGTTATTTAAAATAACATTTGGCGCATTTTGAATTCTGGCTAAACTCTTTTTAAGAGTAATGCATTTAGATTTCGTGTAGCCCATAAATAAATGCCATGTAAATCTTCTTTTAATTTTCGAACACACTCGTCCACTGAAGCGACTTTAGAGCTGATATACATAAATCTGGACGTCGTCAGCATACATTCTACCTTTGTAGTATTTAAGTTGATTTGGCAGGTCATTTACATAAAGAGAAAAAAGAAGTAGTTCTAGAATTGATCCCTGTGGAACACAAACTGATTTCTGTTCTCAAGATACTATATCATCGTATAGGCGAGTAGAGGTAATGGAGAAATTAAACATGTTTCGATGCTTATATCCAAATATTTTATGGTCCAGAAGTACGAGAAGTGTAATATTATTGTTATCGATTTCAGTCCTTATATCTTCGGTGACATCAATCAGAGGAGTTAAACAACTGTGGTTAGCACGAAAACCGGATTGCCGATCTGTAATTAGTTTGTTTTTATTTATAAATGATGACATTTGACCATGAAGAAGCTTTTCAAAAACTTTTGAAAGAAATGGCAAAATAGCTATGGGCCTATAATCGGAATTCGTTTTCGGGTTTGGTATTACTTTGGCTTTTTATAGCTATGCTATTTATGGCGGACTATGTTGTGTCGTAACAAAAATAATCGACACTATTACAGTTATAAATTTCTTTTGGTTTGGTTGCTTGTACTTTACGTCATGTCCACACCAGAAGAATTTTCATCATAACACCTAATATAACGCCGGCAGAGAAAATGTAAATTTTTCATTGACATCAATACATACGGGTAGACGTTGATGAATTTATATAATGATGAATCATATTTTCTTCATCGTCGTACAGCTAAGATCGCAGCATAGAACAACAGCTAAGATTGCAGCATAGAATATTCATACGTATTTGATTGAATAAATACCCCTACCTATTAAATACCGTTTAAAATTAAATACCGGTATCACTACCGATAACGTAATAATTTTCGGTAGCAAAATACCGGTATTCAAACACCGTTTCCTTCAATACCGGTATTATGCCGGTATCAATGTTTCTTTATAAAATATTATATAATACTGAAAGAATAAAATTAACATTCGAATACAATTTTTAAAATATTTCTTTTTTGCAAGTCGAATACATTTTTAAGCACCTTATGGAAACAAAAGAGGGTTGTTTTCTTAGTGTCTGAGCGAACGTTTGCTGTCGGAAGTAAGAAAAAATCTATGTTCGACGTTCGGTAAAATTACGTTCAAAAGCTTTTTATTGTTTTTACCGTCCTTAATTTGGAATTTTTGGCGTATTGAATATAACGTCGCACAATTGGATATAAATTATAAGAATACATGTATATAAAAGAGGAAATATAGCAATTTCTAAACGGGTCGTCCGATATTAATATGACCTTAAAAGAAGTGTAGTTGAGTTTCAGTTAGATATTTGAAGGGTGACACAATGTCTTAGAGTAGGCAGTTTTTGCGAGTTTTAAACAGTATCTGAATTTTGTATTATGCCGCTGTTAGCAATTTTGCGAATTTTCGCGATTTTTTAGTATTTCCTACGGTTTTTAGCGATATAGACCAAAATTATAGCTTGTTTAAAATCTTGCAATTTTTGAAAATTTTTCGCTTTTTTCACGACAAGAGTAACTTTTTCAGATTTTTCTTTCTCACGTTTTTATTACGCTCTGTAATCTTTAAAAATTTAGCAATTTTAATCAACTTTGGAACTTGTTTCCGTATATAAAAAGTTTCACGAATTTTCGGCATATTCGCAATAGAATATAAATAAATTTTAGGGGTTATTTCCATTTTTAGCTAATATTTGTATATTTTTGTAATTTGGCAATATAAGATTAAGAGACTTCCATCGACTACATTTGAAATCAGCACAGCATTCGATTACATAATCACACAATTAATACTACACATACTTCCATAAAATTTCTAGGAATATTTTACTTTTTCCATGTGTGGCAAGGCCATTGTAAATATTTACATATAAACTAGACCTCAAAAATCTCCATTATTGTCAAACAATTTTAAGGGAAACTAGCTTGTTTTTTTATATCATGGTTGTATCTTTTTAATGTAACAAGTATTCCAGGGGCTCAATTCTGGTTCTGTGATAACGTGAAATAAAAAAACTTTTCATATTCGTTTTCATCATTACTTGTCACTCTATCTTTTCACAATTACACATTTTCTGATTCTCGTTTGAATTATGAAAAAATGGTTCATTCCATACGTACCTGTGAAAACTTTGGTACTATGCAGCGTTGTCTACTTTTAAATTTCAAAAAGCACTAAAACGCGATAAAAACGCTTATTTCTGGAAAAAACGTACTAAACTAAAAAGTTTACAGTTTATTTAAAAATAATATGTATTTTATCATTTCATAAAGTAAAATACACAATTTTTGATGTATTAAAGTACATATCGCACATGCACTTGAAAAGTGACAGAACTCAAAAATACAGATTTTCCAGAAAACGAGTTTAAGTTTTTAATTTAATAACACTTTCATGGAAAAATAAATGTATTCTCTCCTCAAGAGTTTAATATACAAGATACATATTTTTATGATTTTTATGCAATATGACAATTAATATTGTAGTTTTGATCCTAAAAACTCACTTCTTGAATTGTACAACTTTTGAAGTACATGGGCGATATAATGGAGTAAAAAATAATTGTTGTAATTTATGAAAATATAAAAGTATATATTTGAAACTAGAGCTTATGGTGAAGTTTTATGGTCATTTCAGAATTCAGCGGATAAAAATATACATATGGGCAAATCCTACGTGACGAACGCTACATTTAGGGGCCGAATTACCGCATACGTGATCGAGTAAAATTGTTCGAAAATTATCTTTTTGGGATTACGAATTAAGATAAGCACCAGAGTGATCGAAAATAATATTTCCTTGTGAATCTAAATTGATTATTAGGCTAAGGTTCGTAACGTTATATTCAGAAAGAATTGGTATGATTAATATTCCAAGGAACAAAGGAAAAATTAACATCAACTTAATTTTTCAACGTACACAGCAGAACAGAGTAGCGCCAATTTCGGAAGCCGCTACACTTCCATCGTCAGTGCTCACGTGTATTTTGCTATCACCACTTGTCAGGTGGCTCTGTTGAATGTGATTTTAATTCTTATATATACAACTTTTTTCGTGAAAATTGAATACGAGAATTAAATCACTCTCAAGCTGATATTAAAGTGCACTTTCCCAGCGTTGCCATCGGTTTATTTTTCTTCATTCCCATTTTCTGATTTTTGTTCTACTCAAGACAAACATTTTTGGTTTGATTTTATACTTAAGTATATGTGAACATGTAAACATGTGAAAAGCTCAAGACAGTAGCTAATTGTTTATTAATATGATTATTTCGAACGTATTTGCTTTGTTTCCTTTTATTTGTATGTTTCGCAAAAAAGCATGGACCATTACCAATAAACCTTATTACAGTCGTCAAATCGACTTGGTTGTTGAACTAGCTTAAAGAAACACAAAAGTTTTCTTTAATGTATTAGAAATGCTTAGTTGATTCAACAAACGGTGAAAAACAAACTTGGTATGTACACTTTTCGAATCCGATGCGAAAGCCTACTCAATAACAAATGCGGTAATTCGGTCACAGATTAAAATATAAAACTTTTTTATTATTTCAAAAGAGATACCTTCAACTTATGCATAGTGCTTAGTGGAACTTAATTTCACTTTCTAATGGCATAAAACATAATTTTTTTAGCAGCTACTTGTTGCGAAATAATTAAGCACAAAGTTTTGTTTAATAAGTTTTGCTTTAATAATTAATTGGAAGAATAAAATAGCAATTACATGATGTATTTATCCTTTTCGTATGCTAAAATAAAGTGAACAAAAACAGGGGAAAGGGAAAAAATCCACGTGAAAAAAATCATTCATGATAAGGGGAATTTTTCGATTTTTTATTCACGATCGCAAAAGCAGGGAAAGGGAAACATTTCGAGGGAAAAATTATTCGCGATAGGGGTGATTAATAAATTTCAGACATATTCCTTATAGTTAACGAGATAATCTTAAAAAAAATCACTCACTTATTTTCAAGATACATAGGTGGCGTTCCTGACCACCTTCGACCTCGAAAATTCAAACTTAAGCTTACGAACCCATGTGTAACTAAACACATAAAAATATCACCCTAAATATAAAGCACATTATTCCATCAACATATATAAACAGTTGTAGTAGCTCCAAAATCCTGCCATAGGTGCGCCACTTCTGGGCTTTGGCCATGTTTATAATGATGTGCTATTTTGATCTCGAAGCATTTATTTTACATACATACATACATACATACATACATACATACATACATACATACATACATACATACATACATACATACATACATACATACATACATACATACATACATACATACATACATACATACATACATACATACATACATACATACATACATACATACATACATACATACATACATACATACATACATACATACATACATACATACATACATACATACATACATACATACATACATACATACATACATACATACATACATACATACATACATACATACATACATACATACATACATACATACATACATACATACATACATACATACATACATACATACATACATACATACATACATACATACATACATACATACATACATACATACATACATACATACATACATACATACATACATACATACATACATACATACATACATACATACATACATACATACATACATACATACATACATACATACATACATACATACATACATACATACATACATACATACATACATACATACATACATACATACATACATACATACATACATACATACATACATACATACATACATACATACATACATACATACATACATACATACATACATACATACATACATACATACATACATACATACATACATACATACATACATACATACATACATACATACATACATACATACATACATACATACATACATACATACATACATACATACATACATACATACATACATACATACATACATACATACATACATACATACATACATACATACATACATACATACATACATACATACATACATACATACATACATACATACATACATACATACATACATACATACATACATACATACATACATACATACATACATACATACATACATACATACATACATACATACATACATACATACATACATACATACATACATACATACATACATACATACATACATACATACATACATACATACATACATACATACATACATACATACATACATACATACATACATACATACATACATACATACATACATACATACATACATACATACATACATACATACATACATACATACATACATACATACATACATACATACATACATACATACATACATACATACATACATACATACATACATACATACATACATACATACATACATACATACATACATACATACATACATACATACATACATACATACATACATACATACATACATACATACATACATACATACATACATACATACATACATACATACATACATACATACATACATACATACATACATACATACATACATACATACATACATACATACATACATACATACATACATACATACATACATACATACATACATACATACATACATACATACATACATACATACATACATACATACATACATACATACATACATACATACATACATACATACATACATACATACATACATACATACATACATACATACATACATACATACATACATACATACATACATACATACATACATACATACATACATACATACATACATACATACATACATACATACATACATACATACATACATACATACATACATACATACATACATACATACATACATACATACATACATACATACATACATACATACATACATACATACATACATACATACATACATACATACATACATACATACATACATACATACATACATACATACATACATACATACATACATACATACATACATACATACATACATACATACATACATACATACATACATACATACATACATACATACATACATACATACATACATACATACATACATACATACATACATACATACATACATACATACATACATACATACATACATACATACATACATACATACATACATACATACATACATACATACATACATACATACATACATACATACATACATACATACATACATACATACATACATACATACATACATACATACATACATACATACATACATACATACATACATACATACATACATACATACATACATACATACATACATACATACATACATACATACATACATACATACATACATACATACATACATACATACATACATACATACATACATACATACATACATACATACATACATACATACATACATACATACATACATACATACATACATACATACATACATACATACATACATACATACATACATACATACATACATACATACATACATACATACATACATACATACATACATACATACATACATACATACATACATACATACATACATACATACATACATACATACATACATACATACATACATACATACATACATACATACATACATACATACATACATACATACATACATACATACATACATACATACATACATACATACATACATACATACATACATACATACATACATACATACATACATACATACATACATACATACATACATACATACATACATACATACATACATACATACATACATACATACATACATACATACATACATACATACATACATACATACATACATACATACATACATACATACATACATACATACATACATACATACATACATACATACATACATACATACATACATACATACATACATACATACATACATACATACATACATACATACATACATACATACATACATACATACATACATACATACATACATACATACATACATACATACATACATACATACATACATACATACATACATACATACATACATACATACATACATACATACATACATACATACATACATACATACATACATACATACATACATACATACATACATACATACATACATACATACATACATACATACATACATACATACATACATACATACATACATACATACATACATACATACATACATACATACATACATACATACATACATACATACATACATACATACATACATACATACATACATACATACATACATACATACATACATACATACATACATACATACATACATACATACATACATACATACATACATACATACATACATACATACATACATACATACATACATACATACATACATACATACATACATACATACATACATACATACATACATACATACATACATACATACATACATACATACATACATACATACATACATACATACATACATACATACATACATACATACATACATACATACATACATACATACATACATACATACATACATACATACATACATACATACATACATACATACATACATACATACATACATACATACATACATACATACATACATACATACATACATACATACATACATACATACATACATACATACATACATACATACATACATACATACATACATACATACATACATACATACATACATACATACATACATACATACATACATACATACATACATACATACATACATACATACATACATACATACATACATACATACATACATACATACATACATACATACATACATACATACATACATACATACATACATACATACATACATACATACATACATACATACATACATACATACATACATACATACATACATACATACATACATACATACATACATACATACATACATACATACATACATACATACATACATACATACATACATACATACATACATACATACATACATACATACATACATACATACATACATACATACATACATACATACATACATACATACATACATACATACATACATACATACATACATACATACATACATACATACATACATACATACATACATACATACATACATACATACATACATACATACATACATACATACATACATACATACATACATACATACATACATACATACATACATACATACATACATACATACATACATACATACATACATACATACATACATACATACATACATACATACATACATACATACATACATACATACATACATACATACATACATACATACATACATACATACATACATACATACATACATACATACATACATACATACATACATACATACATACATACATACATACATACATACATACATACATACATACATACATACATACATACATACATACATACATACATACATACATACATACATACATACATACATACATACATACATACATACATACATACATACATACATACATACATACATACATACATACATACATACATACATACATACATACATACATACATACATACATACATACATACATACATACATACATACATACATACATACATACATACATACATACATACATACATACATACATACATACATACATACATACATACATACATACATACATACATACATACATACATACATACATACATACATACATACATACATACATACATACATACATACATACATACATACATACATACATACATACATACATACATACATACATACATACATACATACATACATACATACATACATACATACATACATACATACATACATACATACATACATACATACATACATACATACATACATACATACATACATACATACATACATACATACATACATACATACATACATACATACATACATACATACATACATACATACATACATACATACATACATACATACATACATACATACATACATACATACATACATACATACATACATACATACATACATACATACATACATACATACATACATACATACATACATACATACATACATACATACATACATACATACATACATACATACATACATACATACATACATACATACATACATACATACATACATACATACATACATACATACATACATACATACATACATACATACATACATACATACATACATACATACATACATACATACATACATACATACATACATACATACATACATACATACATACATACATACATACATACATACATACATACATACATACATACATACATACATACATACATACATACATACATACATACATACATACATACATACATACATACATACATACATACATACATACATACATACATACATACATACATACATACATACATACATACATACATACATACATACATACATACATACATACATACATACATACATACATACATACATACATACATACATACATACATACATACATACATACATACATACATACATACATACATACATACATACATACATACATACATACATACATACATACATACATACATACATACATACATACATACATACATACATACATACATACATACATACATACATACATACATACATACATACATACATACATACATACATACATACATACATACATACATACATACATACATACATACATACATACATACATACATACATACATACATACATACATACATACATACATACATACATACATACATACATACATACATACATACATACATACATACATACATACATACATACATACATACATACATACATACATACATACATACATACATACATACATACATACATACATACATACATACATACATACATACATACATACATACATACATACATACATACATACATACATACATACATACATACATACATACATACATACATACATACATACATACATACATACATACATACATACATACATACATACATACATACATACATACATACATACATACATACATACATACATACATACATACATACATACATACATACATACATACATACATACATACATACATACATACATACATACATACATACATACATACATACATACATACATACATACATACATACATACATACATACATACATACATACATACATACATACATACATACATACATACATACATACATACATACATACATACATACATACATACATACATACATACATACATACATACATACATACATACATACATACATACATACATACATACATACATACATACATACATACATACATACATACATACATACATACATACATACATACATACATACATACATACATACATACATACATACATACATACATACATACATACATACATACATACATACATACATACATACATACATACATACATACATACATACATACATACATACATACATACATACATACATACATACATACATACATACATACATACATACATACATACATACATACATACATACATACATACATACATACATACATACATACATACATACATACATACATACATACATACATACATACATACATACATACATACATACATACATACATACATACATACATACATACATACATACATACATACATACATACATACATACATACATACATACATACATACATACATACATACATACATACATACATACATACATACATACATACATACATACATACATACATACATACATACATACATACATACATACATACATACATACATACATACATACATACATACATACATACATACATACATACATTAGAGCGGGTCAATTTGTATGGGAGGGAAAAAATGAAAAAATCGCATATGCGGGAAGTAATCTACGAACAATTCTAAGAAAATTTGCCTAAGAAACTATCTGTGTAAAATCGATTCGGATGCCGCGATTTTTAAAGGGAAGTTTCATATTCAGGTTATAGAAAATTTTGTTAGAAAAACTTAAACAGATAGCTTATTTATGAGTGTGAGGGTAAAAAAACGCTAAGTTTTCTTCTAAACCCTTTGTTTTTACTTCTTTTTTTTTTTAAAGTACACTTATCCCTCGATTTTCACAAGACTTTTTTTAAGGTGTTAATCGAGGGAAAGGTATACTTTTGTTTGTTGACCATATATTGAAATAAAACTAAAATTATCCTTTAAGTTTTCTACGATTTATTGTTTTATTTGCAGTTATTAATTTAGCAATAAAATCAGAAAGAATAAAATAAATTTTAAGTGTATTGTTATTAATACAAAGTTAGTTTCTAGATTTGAAAAAAGAACTAAATAACTAAGTTTTTAAGTCCTGCCTGCTTTCCAAGCGTGGATTTTTTTTCGACTAACATCAGTCACAGCCATAATACTTTCACGATTTTTTTCCGTTACGCGCCGAGAAACACTGGTTAAAAGTTTAACGCATCGTTCAGTTCCTTGAATGTGGCATGGAACTTGTGGGTCAGGAAGTGGTGGATCTTGAAATTCTAAATATTCCTTCAAATGGTCATACGGAATATCTCTTGTAATTGGTGGTTCTGATAAAATACTGTCATCATCTAAATCTATCATATTGAAATAATTGCAGCAGTCAAAATTAATGTTACATTTTTTGTACTCTCTAAGCTTTTCTGCATCGCAAAGTTTGTTACGGTAGTACAAAATTTTTTGTATTGCCTGGTCGCGTATTGATTTACGATCATCGTAAAGCATTGAAAGCATAACATTTTCTGGATGAGCAAAGTATGAGTTATTTTGAACTACAGAGTAAACAATTTGCCGCACATTCAAGGGAAGAAACTGTGTGAGGCGAATAAACTTAAATAAAAGCGTACTGCCGTAAATAACAGAATTGTAGTATTTGATGTTAAAGTACATGGGAACATAAACTCTTATTACGTACTCTGCTAGAGTTTTTAAGTAACTAGTGGGTGAACTTGTTGCGACGTACAATCGTAAAATTCTGCTGGCCTTGGTTAACCAACGGGAGTGCGCTACAGGTCCAGGCTTTATGTTAGCTAAGTCAACAGAAATAAAACCATTCGATATTGCTGAAGCCATTTGAAGCAAATACTTTACGTCATTAGATAAATCAAGCTTCCATTCGTCTGATGAAGAAGGTGGCATGTTCTCTAGCGGAATGGCTGTAAATTCAACAACCCTCTGAAAAAATTTTAAAATTTTTTTAATAAATGTTAAAAAAAATATTCTGGAAAAATTATTTTCCCACCATTTTCTCACAGCACGTAATTTGTTTACTAATTAAGCCGCTGGCAGTTCTTGGTCCGCTCGTTTTCGAATTATCCAGAAATTCGAATAGGTGACGAAAAGGCAATTCATTAAAATGTAGGAGACATATAAACCAATGCAATGGTCTTCCCAATGCGATCTCGAAACGCCGTATTATGCCATTTGAAACGCCTGTGTTAGTGTTTTCTCCATCACTACAAATACCAATTAAATTATTTAAACTGAAACCTTTTTTGCTGAAAAACTCGCTAAGCTGCCTTTGCTTTGTTAAAGCATCTTCAGCTTGAACTGTAACATATCCTAATAGTTTCGAGTTCGGCTCTTTAAGGACGACTAAATGTGCTTCTTTAACCATGCTTTGGTGGTATTTGCCGTCAATTTTTTCCATTGTTAATGCGTCATCTTTTCTGCCATCAAATGAAAAGTAGCATAGGTTGGTGTCTCCTGCTTGACTCTTGCGTACTGCTTCCCGTCCCTTCATCTTTTCTCTGGCGACTTTATTTTTATCCATAATTATTAGGTCTCCAGTTTCATCTCTATAGTCAATATCCTTAAATAGAGCTGTCGCTAAACCTGAAGCTACTCTGTCAGATATGCCGAATCTGTCGCACATCATCGCGAAATTTAAAGCCGAGTACCTTTTGGTATAAGCTCGTGGTTTCGGTGAAATTAATACATCCTCAGATGGTGCACTTAGCTCTATAAGCTCCTCCACCTCCATGTTTAACTGGCTTGGTTGATATGTCGAATCATGACTCACTGGTAGGAAGGTTGTTATTGTTATTGTTGATACTTGGTCAGAATGATTCTCTGGAATAGTCAGTTTTCTATCATTGTGTTGATCTAGCATAAAAAATGTCAACCTTTTTGGAATTTCTCCACATTTGCATTCATGTACTTTTAAATTACATTTGCATTTTCCAATGAAAAACAAATCATCAATCGATTCCACAAAACGATTTAATTTACTTTTAGTTTTTATTTCTCTTTGGTACTTTTCAATAAACTGGTTTAGTTTTAGTAAAATGCTTTTTTCATTCATAAGATTAATAAAAAGTCGATTCCATATTTCAGTTAATTTATTTAACACGTCATCAGTGAAGTTCTTGTAAGCACACTTTTTTCCTTCTTTTTTTGCCTGGTAACCCAAGAAGAAATAATACTTTAATACATCACGCTTGCTTGGTAAGTTAAGGCCACTAAAATCCTCTGGTGGTCCAAAAATGGAAATATCTGGGGAAGCCATATGAGATATGGTAGATTCAGATGAAGAAGATGGAAAATTATTTTCCATTTTACTAGATTATAAATTTAAAATGCAAAATCGAATAGCCAATAAAAAAGCCGAACGTTTTATTTTTTCACTCGCGTAGTTGAACTTAAATCACACAAATCTTAGTACTTATCACAATGTTTTGTTTTCCTTTTATTGAATATAAATTTAAAGATTCAAACGTTTATTGATTATAAAAACTTATTTATGAATTTAAAAATTTACTGAATAAAAATTAAAAAATTTTATCAACGAAAACTAGACTGTTAGAAAAAAATTGCAACTGCACTGTTTTTAATAAAAATAAAAACGTTAAAAAGGCACCACTTGTTCAAGCGATTTTTTAATTTAACGAACGAGCCTATCTTTTAACACTTTTTTCTTAAATTTTTTTCTACTCTGGTCTTACTTTTCGTTAACGCTGGAAGCGATTTTTTTTTAAAACTTCAGAATAGTTTTCAAAAAAGTTTTTCAATTCCTTTAAAGAAAAAACATGTGTAAAATTTTATTTCAAAATAAAAGTACTCTTAAAGTTTGCGAATTGATAAATATTACATTTTTGCGTTTTCAAATGCGAAAATTTCATTAATTTAATATACAGAGGAAATTTTTTTTTTTGCACTCTTCAAGGTTTTTACTCGCTGATTGCACGGATGTTACGATCGTAAAAATCGAATGTGTTATATCGTTCGTAATACCGGGAAACCACTGTACCACTTTTCAAAAAATTAAACCTTCCAATTATTGTCAAAAAGCTAAAAATATAAGTTTTGTACATGTAATTTACTTCTATGTAAACATATTTGATACAATTTTTTATACTACCTAAAACTAAATTTCCCCTTAAAAATCGCGGCATCCAAATCGGTTTTAGACCCATACTTTCTTAAGCAAAGTTTCTCAAAATGATCCGTAGAACATTTTCCGCATATGCGATTTTTCGAAACAAAAATCGACCCGCTCTAACATACATACATACATACATACATACATACATACATACATACATACATACATACATACATACATACATACATACATACATACATACATACATACATACATACATACATACATACATACATACATACATACATACATACATACATACATACATACATACATACATACATACATACATACATACATACATACATACATACATACATACATACATACATACATACATACATACATACATACATACATACATACATACATACATACATACATACATACATACATACATACATACATACATACATACATACATACATACATACATACATACATACATACATACATACATACATACATACATACATACATACATACATACATACATACATACATACATACATACATACATACATACATACATACATACATACATACATACATACATACATACATACATACATACATACATACATACATACATACATACATACATACATACATACATACATACATACATACATACATACATACATACATACATACATACATACATACATACATACATACATACATACATACATACATACATACATACATACATACATACATACATACATACATACATACATACATACATACATACATACATACATACATACATACATACATACATACATACATACATACATACATACATACATACATACATACATACATACATACATACATACATACATACATACATACATACATACATACATACATACATACATACATACATACATACATACATACATACATACATACATACATACATACATACATACATACATACATACATACATACATACATACATACATACATACATACATACATACATACATACATACATACATACATACATACATACATACATACATACATACATACATACATACATACATACATACATACATACATACATACATACATACATACATACATACATACATACATACATACATACATACATACATACATACATACATACATACATACATACATACATACATACATACATACATACATACATACATACATACATACATACATACATACATACATACATACATACATACATACATACATACATACATACATACATACATACATACATACATACATACATACATACATACATACATACATACATACATACATACATACATACATACATACATACATACATACATACATACATACATACATACATACATACATACATACATACATACATACATACATACATACATACATACATACATACATACATACATACATACATACATACATACATACATACATACATACATACATACATACATACATACATACATACATACATACATACATACATACATACATACATACATACATACATACATACATACATACATACATACATACATACATACATACATACATACATACATACATACATACATACATACATACATACATACATACATACATACATACATACATACATACATACATACATACATACATACATACATACATACATACATACATACATACATACATACATACATACATACATACATACATACATACATACATACATACATACATACATACATACATACATACATACATACATACATACATACATACATACATACATACATACATACATACATACATACATACATACATACATACATACATACATACATACATACATACATACATACATACATACATACATACATACATACATACATACATACATACATACATACATACATACATACATACATACATACATACATACATACATACATACATACATACATACATACATACATACATACATACATACATACATACATACATACATACATACATACATACATACATACATACATACATACATACATACATACATACATACATACATACATACATACATACATACATACATACATACATACATACATACATACATACATACATACATACATACATACATACATACATACATACATACATACATACATACATACATACATACATACATACATACATACATACATACATACATACATACATACATACATACATACATACATACATACATACATACATACATACATACATACATACATACATACATACATACATACATACATACATACATACATACATACATACATACATACATACATACATACATACATACATACATACATACATACATACATACATACATACATACATACATACATACATACATACATACATACATACATACATACATACATACATACATACATACATACATACATACATACATACATACATACATACATACATACATACATACATACATACATACATACATACATACATACATACATACATACATACATACATACATACATACATACATACATACATACATACATACATACATACATACATACATACATACATACATACATACATACATACATACATACATACATACATACATACATACATACATACATACATACATACATACATACATACATACATACATACATACATACATACATACATACATACATACATACATACATACATACATACATACATACATACATACATACATACATACATACATACATACATACATACATACATACATACATACATACATACATACATACATACATACATACATACATACATACATACATACATACATACATACATACATACATACATACATACATACATACATACATACATACATACATACATACATACATACATACATACATACATACATACATACATACATACATACATACATACATACATACATACATACATACATACATACATACATACATACATACATACATACATACATACATACATACATACATACATACATACATACATACATACATACATACATACATACATACATACATACATACATACATACATACATACATACATACATACATACATACATACATACATACATACATACATACATACATACATACATACATAC